>JAADYC010000596.1:0-16724 GCA_023338135.1 Phytopythium kandeliae | reverse complement strand
GGCAGACTTGCTGAAGAGACTTTCCGCAGCAGATATGATCTTGCCGCGGTCGCAGAAGATCGGGCGATCATCTACAGCCAAACCAGCTTGGATGCAGAGCTCGAAGAATCACAGGATATTGACCTCGTTCTCGACATTGACTAACGCCATCGCAAGAGAGAGATTTCGCCCGTTCCCATCGCGACCCAACAACGTGAGGACTACGCCGTTGTACTTGCCGTGCTTTGAGTGTGCGCCGTCGAATCCAAGTATCGGTTGGAGGTGCTGTTGTGCTTTTACAGCTGTGCCAATTACAAGAAAAGCTCGAAGAAAGCGCTTGTGTTGATCGACGTCTAGGTGAACGGTAGTACTTGGATTCTTGTCGCGGAGTTCGCAGAGTAGAGATGGAATAAGCGCAAAGCTTCTCTCCCAATCACCATTGAGGGACTCGACGACGCCATCTTTGGCTCGGTACAGCTTCGACTTGCAGTCCTCAAGGCTGACACCGTCTCGAGTCTGCCCCATCGTTACGGTAGTCCTGCGCTTCACATTGCGATCCCCCGCGACTGCAGCTTGAATGCTGGAAGAAGCTTGATCTGGCGCTCCGATGGCTTGGCAAGCGCACTGCAGAAGTCGGCGTGATTGTCTTCAAGAGTTGACACGTACATGACGCTCGCACCATCCTCCAGCATGCGACGGTACACAACGACTTTCCACTTGCAGAACTCGTCCACGCACCCGTACGCGTTGCTTTTCCCACTTCTCTTCACAACTGTGCACTTCTTGTTAGCGTTGAAGCAGTTGTCCTTCAAGAACTTGGTCGCCGCGGATATCGAGGAGAATGTCTGTCCCTTGACAAGAGAGCAGATGTCATGATGTTCGAACAGGTCGATTTTCGCTCGAGCTATCGACTCCATTGCAATCCACGTGAGGTTGCGAGTCAAAGCTGAGGCGAAGGACTTGTCGTTCGCAAATCGGGCACTGTGAGGGAGAACACACAACTACCGCCAGCAATAAGCCGGTGCAAGAATAGATGCAGCCACGACTTCAGTTTCTCACCCGTCACAGTTTATTCACATGTCACATATTCTTTGCTTGGTGTTCTCCACGCTAAAACGTTGGTCGTGGTCCTCCTTTCTATTTGGTCCTCATTATGGGAAATTTTGACCAGATAGGTCCTTCTACTGGGAAAATCTCTCATTTTGATACCTTCGTCTGTTCAGGTTGGAAAATTGAACTGCTTTGCTTTTCACTTCTCAAATTAAACCAATATTGAATTGAGCGGTTTGAGCGGGGTATTGGCGTAGGGAGTTGATCAAAGCAAAACCACCGTTATCCAAAATAAAAGTAAATGGGGCGTTGCGATTGGCCGTTATGCTAAAATGACCTACCCTTCTATCCTTTCAAGGGATATGATGGCACTTACGTGAATATTGTGACGATGAGCATAAAATTAGGAAGTCTTCTTCCGCCATTTTTAACTAAGAATACTCAAATTGCCAGTTGCTATAGTGCAAACTATACGCCCGACATGCTGTATTTGAATATGTGACCCCTGACGGATTTAGAAGAGAGGTTAGGATACAGTACGACTCGTTGGGGCAAATCGAATCGCTGCAGTTCGCCCAAGTCGGGATCGCGGGACACCATGAAGCTCGTCCGGTGCGTCTCCCTGCATTGTTGCTCGCCGCGCGGCTTCCTCAGCGGCAGCGGCGGCAGCAGCGGCGGCGGCGGCGGCGACGACGTATCGTCCTGCAGCGAAGGACCAAGGGGTGCGGGCTGGCGGTGATGCTGACGCTCCGCCGCGCGCGCCTCGCAGGTTCTTGATGAAGCTATCGAACGAGACGGTCACGATCGAGCTCAAGAACGGGACGATCGTGCACGGAACCATCACCGGTACGTGGCGGCGCTGTGCGCGGGCCGCGGCTGGACCTGTTCAGCTCATATTTACCCGCTAGCGGTTGCTTACGCTGGTGACGCCCCCTCTCCAAACGCGCTGCGGTGACGCAGGCGTCGACATTAGCATGAACACACACCTGAAGGCGGTCAAGCTCACGGTGAAGGGCAAGAACCCGGTGAATCTCGACTCGCTGAGCATCCGCGGCAACAACATCCGATACTACATCCTGCCGGACTCGCTGAACCTCGACACGCTGCTGATCGACGACACCCCGCGAGAAAAGGTCAAGGCCGGCGCGCCGGCCGCTGGTGGGCGAGGCCGCGGCCGGGGCCGTGGACGCGGCCGCGGGCGTCCGTGACCGCGCGTGGCTCCTGGCCAGCTCGCGCTGCGTCCGCCTGCGTGCCTCGGAGCCCGCGGCCCTTGGGAGCCGGCGCGCCGGGCAGCAGGTCCGCCGGCCAGCAGGAGATCTAGGACGAGTCGGGAGGAGGGAATAGAGCGCGCGCCGGGAGGCTGCTGCTGGTTGACACAGCGCGCGGCGAGGTCGCTCGGAGTCGCCACGGCCGCTGGTGGCTTTGTCTCGTCCCGCGCGGTGCCGCCTCGGCGCCTGTGGTGCCGGTGAGGGATGGCTTCGCCTCGCATTCGGTCGTACTTAGCCGAGTTGACTGCGCTCCATTATGCCTGGCACTCGCCAGCCATTTCCCGGCGCGCCGGCAGAGGACATGGCGGGCCAGCAGCCGGACGCGCCGCTCAAGCGCAAGGTGGAGGACGCCGAGCCGGACGCCGAGGCGCGGCGCTTCCTGGAGGCGGCGCAGCGCTCTGTCGACCTCCTCTTCTCGCCCGTCGTCGTGCTCCCGGGCGACGACGTGACCGCCACGCTCACCGCGACCACGCGCCGCCTCAAGCTCGGTGCGTTGACGAGCCGCCGCTTGCTCCGCCTGCTCGGCCGCGCTGACCGCGTCGCTGCGGCGCTCACCACCAGGCGCTGGGCTCAAGCAGCTCCCCGACCAGCGTGTTGTGTGCACGAACGCCGGCGTGCTGCGCTACCGGCCGGCGAACCGCTACTGGGTCGATTACAACCACCGGCGGGTGCGTTCGCGGGCTGCGGAGCGCGTGCGGCTGGGAGCAGGTCTAACACGTGGTTGCGGCCACGGCGCGCAGTACACGGCGTCGCTCGAGGACGGGGTGATCGGCGTCGTCACGGATCGCAACGCGGACTTCTACCGCGTCAACATCGGAGCGGCGTGCGTGGCGTCCGCGCGGCTCCGAGCGCTCCGCAGACGCCTGGCCTAACACCCGCCGTTGTGCCTCGGCGAACAGGTCGAGCGCGACGCTCGGCGCGCTGGCGTTCGATGGCGCCACCAAGCGCAATCGGCCCAACCTGCGCGTCGGCGCGCTCGTGTACGCGCGCGTGTGCAAGGCGCGGCCTGACCTCGAGCCGGAGCTCACGTGCGAAGGTACGGGCGCTGGCGCAGAGCTTGGTCGCGCAGCGCTAACGCCGTCTGCGCCACGAAACAGCCCCCGCAAGCATCGCCAAGAAGGACTGGATGACGGGGCTCGCCATTTACGGCGAGCTGAGCGGCGGCTACGTGTTCCAGACATCGGTGGGGCTGGCCAAGGCGCTGCTGCGCGAGGACTGCGCGGTGCTGGCGGCGCTGGGCAGGACCATTCCGTTCGAGGTGGCCGTCGGCCTGAACGGGGCCGTCTGGGTGAACGCGCACTCGCCCAAGAACATCGCGGTCGTCGCGAACGCCGTGCTCAACTCGGAAACGCTGTCGCCCGGCGAGGTGGACGCCATGGTGGCGCGGCTCGTGCAGGAGGCGGACGACGCGTAGGACCGCCGCGCTCGCTAAGGCCGTGCGCCGCCAGCAATAGACTCGCCCGATGGCTATTTGCGCTCGCACGTCGCCTCGCTGGCGGTTTTCTCGGCCGGCGTCCATTGGCGCGCGGCCGCGAGCGAGAACTAACCTCACAGGTGAGCGGACACGCGCGGAGCCGCCCGGCCGCCATGATGTCCGTGAGCGACGAGCCGAAGCCCATGATCGCACAGGAGGAGCGTGAGTTGCGGCGCGTGTTCGACCACGTGAGCAACTACCGGCAGAAGAAGAAGCTGTCGGCGGCACTGGCTGCGAGCCGCGAGCGGCGGCAGCGCCTCGAGGCCAGCCAGACGAGTCCGGACGCGGCGGCGCTGCTGAACGAGCAGGGCGAGCCGATGAGCAAGGAGGAGGCGGAGGGTGAGGCGCGGCGGCTGGACGCAGCGCTCGAGCGGCTGGCGGGCGAGCTGGGCACTCTGCAGGCCAGTGCGAGCAGGTGCATCCGGCACGAGGACCTGTTCGACGCCATCAAGGCGCTCGGGAAGGCGTGCTCCAAGAAGGAGATCGGCGACATGATCTGGGAGGCGGACGAGAACCTGGACGGTGTCGTGGACTGGGAGGAGCTGCGCGCCATGTTCAACCGCAACCTGCTCGACAAGACGGAGCTCGAGCCGGCCAATCTGTTCAACGTGGTGCAGTTCATGACGTACGACAAGAAGAACAGCGGGATCATCACGGCCGACGACACCATGGCCATCCTCTTCGCGCGCTACGGGCAGTCACAACTCGAGATGCGCATGCGCCAGCTCTTCGGCGACAGCGACGAGCTCACGTTCGTCGACTACCTCGAGCGCGTGGGCCGGCAGCGCCGCTCCAACGTCGAGGCGCGCGCCAAGGCGTGAGCGGCGCGCGGCTCATTGGTAGCAGCAGGCACGCGGCCGTAGCCGTCCGCCGGTCCGCCGGTCCGCCGGTCCGCCGGCCGCCCCGATCCGCTTGGAGGAATGCATGACACAAACACCCGGTGTGCTGCGGATCGGGTCCGCGAGGTCATTGATCGGTTTGGCCCGCCTGCCCGCTTGCTCGCTCGCTCGCCTCTGGCCGGCGGCCGGCGCTGGCGACAAGCAGCCTAGTTGCCGGCCGCCGCTGATTCCTACCGGCCGCCGCCGTGCCTCGACCGGCCCCATCTGAGCGCCGACGAGCGTCGATCCGGGTGGGGGCGACCAAACGCCGCGGCGCTCGAGACAAGGCGCACCTGCGACCTCCTGCGCGCGTTAAACGGCAGAGACACGGCGGAGGGAGGCAGTCAGCCCCCGCGTTAGAGGCCTCGGTCGAGAGGAGCTGCGGTGGCGCGAGTGAGCGAGTGGAGGAGCAGCGCTGAAAAGGCCGATACAACGCCGCATAACTGTATTTCCCAAGTCGGTCGTCGCCGGGCGTCCTGCTGCCGTGCGAGCCGCGCATCCTACCGCCAGAGAGCCGCAGACGAGGGCGAGGACCCGGGTGGCCCGCTACGCAAACCACAGTGCCGCCAATGCCGGCGAGAGCGCGCAGGCGCGGCGCCTAGCCGAGCGTGAGGCCGAGGCCGAACTTGTGCGAGTCGCCCTCAAAGTTCTTGGCGTCCACGTGCACGCTCGTGGTGAGCGCGACGTAGGGGCGCACCTTCTGGATGGAGCCGAGCGAGAGGAAGCCGTTCGAGTCGATCTTGCCGATGTACGTCGTGTCGGCATCGGCCTTGTAGCGGCCGCCGACGACGAGCGTGTTGGAGGCCGACTTGAGGTCGTAGTCGAGCACCGCGGCGTAGACCGTGCTGTGCGACAGGTGGTGGTGGAACGAGCCCTGCAGCGCCGCGAAGTTCTTCTTGGTCGTGACCGCCGTGACGAAGTCGTAGCCCGTGTAGCTGGCGCCAACGTTGTGCTGCGTGAGCGCCGACTTGTCCACGCTGAAGGCGGCCTGGCCGCCGACGGCGAAGCCGCCCGCCGCGAGCACGCCGGCAGCCGAGACCGTGTTCGAGACGAAGTCGGCCTCGGCGTTGAGCGAGTAGCCCTGCTGCTTGTACTCGGCGCCGAGCACGCCAACCTGCTTGGCGCTGGCGTTCTTGGCGACCGAGCCGTCCTCGAGCTTGAAGGTGAGCGTCAGGCCCTTGGTGAGCACGTTGGGGAGCTCGGCCTCCGTGATCACACGGCCCTGGGTCGTGATCTGCAGCTTCTTGAAGACCACGCCGCTGGCGCCGTGCGTGAAGCCGCCCGAGACCTTGGCCAGGATCGACTTGTTGGCGTTCAGCTGCCCCTCGGTCGTGAACGTCACGCCGTTGGCCGCCTTGCTCTTCACCTTGAGCTTCCGCGAGAAGTCGTAGTCATCCTTCAGGACGTTCTCCGCCGTCTTGGCCAGGTCCTTGAACAGCACCACCATCTCGCTCGGGTCGCTCGCTCGCTCGCTTCCGGGGGTGTCGGGGGCTTCTCTGCTTGCGAAGTGAGCGCGCGGATCGCGGCTTGTCAACGGCCGCCGCCCGCCGCACACCGCGGTGGATACTTTGTCCGAGTGAGAAGGAGTGACGGTCCTTGCTTGTCACTTTTTACGCGCTCGCCCCCGTCCGCCCTTCCCGCATACTATGGGTGAGAGAGCACCAGCCGCACACTGCGACCGATACTTTGTCCGAGTGAAATGGAGTGGCGGTCCTCCCGTCGTCACCCTATGGCCTTGCGGGGGGAGGGGATTCCGGATGGACGCAAAGACACGTAAAAAGTTGGGAAGATGCAGTACCGTGAGACGTGTGCAAAGTACGAAACAGATGGTGTGGAAAGTGGGATGTGTGGGATGGTCGATTTCGAGAAAATATCCAGAACGTAGCTTTCCTTTCCCTATTGCTCATTGTGGAAAGTGAATGGCGGGAGGAATCAATCGCACGGACAGTGTTTTTGCAAGCCGCGATTCGACCGTGGCTGTCTTGTTAGAAGACACGACTGAACGACCTAGCCGAATACTCGTACCGTGTGTTTCTGAATACAGGGACTTTCACTCGTACCATGCCCAACTACCGTGGCGGCACCGTGGCGGCACCGTGGCGGCACCGTGCACCACAACGAATTGTACAGTTGGCGCTGCGCCAATGCGCAACTTGAGGTTGGTGCCTTCAAGCCTTCAAATGGAGCGCCATGTGTATTGCCGCTGCCGCTGCCGCCGCCGCCGCCGCCGCCGCGATGGTTTCATCAACCCTTCGACCGCTATGGTCCGGGCAGCGAGGAAAGGACGCTCCAGCGACACTGGCAGGTCGCGATAGAACGGCCGACCGGCACCGCCGAAGTGTGAACAGCCGAGAGCACGCTGGCAGGCGGACAGGCAGGCGGGCTGGCGGGCAGGCAGGCAGAAGGCAGGCGGGCTGGCAGAAGGCTGGAGGGAGACTCAATCAACACGTGGTTGCCGCTACGTACAGGTGAAGATGGCGGTCCCTCAAACAGCGCGCGCTGATTGGGTGGTGTGTTGAATCTCCGCTGAATCGCACCTAAACGAAACAAAAGAGTGCTACCGAATCATCGGTGTTTCCCCCCTCGACCCGAGTCATTCGCGAAAAGATCGAGCAGCCCCGAAGCGACCGACTCGACGACGACAAGATGGTGGTGCTGTACAAGGACATCGCCAAGACGGCGGAGAACGTCCTGAAGGACGACTACGACTACTCGCGGAAGCTCAAGATCAAGACCAAGGCGTCCAACGGCGTGTCGTTCACGACCGAGGGCGAGATGGCCAGCAACAAGGCCATCCTGGCCAAGCTCTCGGGCTCCTTCACGCACCGCGACTCGGGCGTGATCTTCAAGAAGCTGCAGGTGACGACGCACGGTCGCCTCATCACGGAGGCCGAGCTGCCCAACTTCTTCACGCCCGGCCTCAAGCTCACCACCAAGGTCGAGGACGGCTCGTCCGCCAAGAGTGCCAAGCGCGTCGGCGTGGTCGGGTGGGAGTACCAGCAGCCGCACTTCTCGGTGGACGGCCAGATCGACCTTGGCGCCAGCACTGTGCGCAAGTCGGCCGTCTACGGCTTCGACAACGTGCTCGTCGGCGCGCAGGCTGCCTTCAACTACGGCAAGTCGGTCGTGACGGACCACAACGTGGCGCTGAGCTACCGCGGCGCGGACTTCACGTCGACGCTGCAGACCAAGAAGAAGTTCGACGTGCTCTCAGGCTCGTTCCACCACCACCTGTCGAAGGACACGGTCTACTCGGCTCTGTTCGACTACAACCTCAAGTCGGGCAACAACCACCTGACCGTGGGTGGCCGCTACAACGCCGACGCGCTCACCACGTACGCGGGCAAGGTCGAGTCGGACGGCCACGTGTCGCTTGTGCTCGTGCAGAAGATCCGCCCGTTCCTGGCGCTCACCACGAGCGCGCACGTGGACGTCAAGAACTTTGACGGCGACGCCCACAAGTTTGGCATTGGCCTCACGCTCGGCTAGGCGCCGGGCATCCCGGCTAGCGGCGCGCAGCGCGTCCGCGGTCCGTAGAGACAGCCAGCTGGAGAGCGAGGGATAGCTGCACAACGCAGCCGTCTAGGCCTGCAGTTCCTCGGATTCTAACAATGTGAGAACACACCGCCGTGCGCAGTGGTGAGGCGTGTCAGCGCAGCTCGAGTGTTTCATCCTGTCACATGGCGCGTCGCCAACAAGCCCACAGCAGCAATGAACGCGAGCTCGAACTCGAACGCGAACGCGGCGCACCGGCCTGGCGGACTTGGATCATGCACTGCAAGCCGTTGCCGTTGCCGCCGCCGCTGCCGTCGCTGTCGTCACGAGCTGCAGAGCGCGGCGCCGCCACGCGGCAAAGAGGCGCGTCACCATGGACTGGGGCCGCAGGCGCTCGTGTAGCGCTCGGCGTCACGCGGCCCTTTTCATGTGACGCTGTGACATCATCGGCAGTGCGGCATTGAAGTGCACGACACTATTTTGCGTCTTCAATTTGAGGAAGTTTCTACAATCAAAGCGAGTTTTGTCAAATTCGTATTCCATCCTGCAGCTCGTTGGTCGATCGTCCAGGAACTGTAACATATTTGTAAAATACGCAAGTAGTCCCACTGTTTTGTCGAGTCTTCTAAGAAAACGATTACGGTGTATCCTCCCATCCCTCCATCGCGTCGGCTCCTAATACAGCGCCCTTTTGCCTCTGGATCGCTCCGCTTGGCCGACGCAGACACGATCCTTCATCCGTCGCCAGCCAGCCGGCCGGTCGCCCGCCCAACGCCTCCGCGGTCCGCAGCAGCAGCAGCAGCAGCAGCAGCAGCATGAGTGGGGACGAGCGCTTCGATGGGCTGCTCATGAACATCGCGCAGACGCAACGCGGTATCGAGCCGCTGCTGGACACGGTCTTCTCGTTCCTGCGGCGCAAGACGGACTTCTTCTCGGGTGCCCAGCAGGACGTGATCGAGGCCACGGTGCTCCAGAGCGTGCGCAAGCAGGCGGCGCTGGCGGAGAAGAGCCGGCACGCGAAGCAGCAGGAGGAGGAGAAGAAGCGCAAGCTGCGCGAGGAGCGAGAGGCCGAGACGCGCCGCGCGCGGCAGCAGAAGGAGAGCGAGCAGAAGGCAGCGGCGGCGGCAGCCGGAGAGGCTCCGCGATTCGAGGAGGTCACGGACGAGGAGGCGGCACAGATCCAGGCGGAAGAGCCAGCGGCGGCTGCGGGCGAGGCCAAGTCCGAGGGCAAGCCCGAGGCCAAGCCCGAGACCGCGGACGAGGACGAGGACGACAGCCCGCGTGCGTGGACCGCTGGGCACGCGCCGTTGTCCCTCGCGGGCCGCAGGGACTGACCCTTGTCTGTGTGTATATGTTGCGTGCGTGCGTGCGTGCGTGCGTGCGTACGGCGCTGGACAGCCCCGGAGGGCAACGGCGGGCGGACGGACAAGTACGTGTGGACGCAGACGCTGCAGGAGGCGCAGGTGACGTTCGAGGTGCCCGCGGGCACCAAGTCGCGGCAGGTGGCGGTGGAGATCTCGGCGGCGAGGCTCAAGGTGGGCCTGCGCGGCGGCGAGACGCTCGCGGACGGCGCGCTGTTCAGCCGCGTCAAGGTGGACGACAGCTTCTGGACGCTGGAGGACGGCACGCGCGTGTGCGTGTACCTGCAGAAGGAGAACCAAATGGAGTGGTGGAAGACGGTGATCCAGGGCGACGCCGAGATCGACACGCGCAAGGTGCAGCCGGAGAACTCCAAGCTGAGCGACCTGGACGCCGACACGCGGCAGACGGTCGAGAAGATGATGTTCGACCAGCGCCAGAAGGCGCTCGGGCTGCCGTCGAGCGACGACCTGCAGAAGCAGGAGATCCTGCAGAAGTTCATGGCGCAGCACCCCGAGATGGACTTTAGCAAGGCCAAGATGGGCTAGGCGGCGGTCTCGGGAGCAATAGCAGCGCGTGCTTGGCTCACTCGGCGCTCCTTTCAGGCGCAAGTCGGCGTGGTAGCCGCCGCGCTATTCCGAGCTCGCCTGGCTGGCCAACCGGTCAGTCGGGGGCTATTCTTGGGCGGCGCCTCGGCCACCTCAACACGGCGCAGCGCAGCCACGGCTGATGGCTCGCACCTCTCCTTGCCGCTCGCAGCTTGCTCTACTTGCTCTCCCTCGCGCTCTCTCTCGTGCAGATCGATCGGCAGCAGACAGACCTTAGCGCAGCAGCAGGGGCGATGGCGGCGACGCGGCGCGACCACCAGAAGACGTCGGTGGTGCTCGGGTACGACGGGGCGAGCTTCGAGACGAGCAGCGGCGCCATGAACGCGCGCGCGGGGCAGCCGTCGGCGGCCGTCACGGCCGAGGGCAACAAGAACAAGGAGTGCCACGTGCAGTTCGGGAACCCGGGCGTGTACAAGCGGGACTTCGCGACGTTCGGGCGGCTCGCGGACCCGACGGGAGAGGTCCACACGTTCCGCGGCCGCATGAGCGCCGAGGCCAAGGACATGCTCGTGAAGACCTCGTCGGCGTTCACGGGCGAGGCAGCGCCGTTCGTGACAACCACGGGGCTCGCGACGCAGTGGGACCCGGCGGCAGTGCGAGAGGCCGTGGCGCTGCGCGAGGAGATCCGGCAGCGCACGGGCCCGCGGCCGACGCGCGGCGTGTCGTTCGACGACGAGGTCGATTACGTGTCGGAGAGCAAGAGCGCGTTCGGGGACAAGTTCCGCAGCCTCCAGCCGTCCGTCATGGCCGCGTCCGTCAGGAACGGTGCGTCGCGCGAGGCTCGAGCGGCGCGGGGCGGCTCGCGGCGCGCACTCACCGCTGCGTGTGCCTGCGCTCGGCGACAGACCTGCGCGCAACGCACTTCACGCTCGGACACGAGGCGCCCGAGTACGCGACGAGCAGCCACGTCGCACCGCTGACGGCGGACGAGTTCCGGCGCTTCGCCACGCGGCCGCCGCCGCTGCACGACCTAAAGAAGTCCACGGTCGAGATCTCCTGAGCCCGGAGGGCCTGCGCGGCCCTCCGACCCGCGCCGACGGGCTCACGCGCTGCATTTCGCCCTCGGCTCTTGCCTGCATACAATACCTTCCCTCCCTTCCTCGCTGCAAAGCGAGCGCGCCGACGCGCCCGCGAGCGATGGTCTTCTCGGATCAGTCGGGCCGGAGCGGAGACGACCGCCGCGCTGGGCGGCGCGCGATCTGTTGGCGTCGTGTCGCTCTCCCGCGTTCGGTCCCTCGCCGCTGTGTATGGCGCGGCGCCGCCGACTGCTCTTGTGTGTTAGCGAGCGTCGCGGGGACTCCGAAGGCGTGCATGGGGCGTGGCGCTTAGACGTTGAAGCTCTCCCCGCAGCCGCAGCTGCCCTTGGCGTTCGGATTGTCAAAGACGAACTCGGACGACATGGGCGTGGTCTGGGGCGTTGGTCGCGTTAGAACCCGCCAGTCGCCCGGAGCGCCGGCCGAGAGCGAGAGAGCGCACCTGGAAGTCCATGGTGGTTCCCACCACGTGGAACAGGGCCTTGGGCTCCACGAAGACGCGCACGCCTGCATCCATGAGGACTCGACGCGTTGGTTGGGGCCATCGCGGTGCGGACGGACGGACGCGCCGACTCACCCTTCTCGTTGACCTCCTCCTCCATCTTCTCCTTCTTGTCTGCGTAGTTCATAGTGTACGACAGCCCGTTGCAGCCGCCTGGTGCCGACAGGAGAGAGAGGGAGGGAGAGAGAGAAAGTTAGCGCGGAAGTGCCACCGCCACTGCCACCGCCACCGCCACCGCCGGAAAAGAGACCACAACGCACGGGTTCGCACGCCTAGGCGGATGCCAATCGCGTCCGGCTTGCTGTCCAGCAGCTCGCGGATGCGCGCGGCCGCCGCGTCCGTCTGTCAGCCAACGACAACCATAGTGAGCGCGGCGCCTCGTCTTGCCTCGTCGGCTGCGCGACGTCTGAGCGACCAACGGAACGCACCAACTTGAGCGGAGGGGGAAGGTCGCGCAGTCGGCGGCGCGTCGGTGGCGGGGCCTGTGCCGCGGCCGTGGACAGACCGCGCGCGCCGGGAGCGCCCCGTCGACTGGCCGCGCGGAAGAACGGCGTCATGAGCGCGGCGGCCTCCGAGCGCTGCGAATCGGTCGGTCGGTCGGTCCAAGCGGCTCGCGACCACGAGGCGCGGCAACGTTCTCTTCTCACCAGAAACGCAAAATGACCTCAAAGCTCTTGCGGCGACTGTACTTGCGCCATCTTACCCAGCAAAACGGCACAGCGTACCGCTCGAGCGTTTAACGCAATCATACGCTCCAGATCGTCGGGTGGACAGCAATATGGAGCGCTCCACATCGACGTCTGCGACGCTGCGCGACTTCAACAAATCTCCTTCGTTGTCGCTCGACACCGCGGCGTCACTCGGCACTCGGTCCGAACAGGTCGTCGTGCAGCCGGAGCAGCTCCTCCTTCTGCTCGTGGATGAAGGCGCGCAGCACGTCGCCGCCCAGCTGGAAGGCCTGGATCGTCGCGACTCTCTCGCGGACGGCGCTTGCCCACTGCTCGGCGGCAGCGGGCGAAAGGTTCTTGGCCGCCAGCAGCGCCGTCGAGGGCACCCACTCGAACACGAGCTCAGGGTTGTAGTCGTCCAGTGGTCTCGGCTGCTCTTGGGGCTCCTCAGAGCGGGTCGGCGACGGCACAGGCTGCGGTGGCTCGACCTTCACGTCTCGGCCGGTTCCTAACTCGCCGCCCGCCGCCTCCGTCGCGGCCGCCACAGGCGCGTCAGACATGCGCTCAGTGTCCGCGCGAACGATCTCCTCGCCTGGCTCCTCCGTCTCCGGCGCCGGCTCGGAGTGCTCGCCGTCATTGACCGCGCTGGCCTGGCCGCCGTATTTCTTCCGTAGATACTGCTCGACCGCCTCGACGCGCTCGTCGTCGAGCGCGACGCTGTACATCATCACTTCGGAGATGTGGCCGCGGAAGGCGTTGGTGTCGCACAGGGGCTTGGCGTTGCCAAGGCTGAGCTCGGCGTTCTGGGACAAGCGGATCGCACGCGGCTCGCTCGGCAGCGGCGTCCACGCGCGGCCGAGCACTCGGATCTCGACGGACTCCCGCTGCAGGCGGTAGGCGAGGATGGCCAGGCGCGACGGCTCCAGCGGCTCGTCGCGCTCCACGAGCCCCGTGCTGCCGAAGAACGCGGGTCTCCCGCCGTGAAGCGCGAATTGGCCGTACGGTGAGCTGCCGAAGAACTTCTGGCCGGCGTACGAGTCTCCTTCCTGCGCAGACAGCCACGGGAGAGTCAGAGTGAGGTCGAACAGCCGCAGCGCGCGCGAGTGGCTCGCGAGTCACCTCGATGTGGGCCGGCGAAAGCACAAAGAAGAGCGTCATGGCCTCGGGGAAGCTGGCGTGCTTGGCCTTGAGGGGGCACGAGAACGCGACGGCGGGAGGCTCGAGGCTGTCGGCACCGACCATCGGGACCCACACGGGACGTAGCGAGGATGTCGGGTGGAACGCCGTCGGCACCAGCGAGTTGGTGGAGCGGATGCGGTTCCTCCAGCTGAGCATGCGGGGCGACCACAGCGCGTTTGTGACGGCCGCGGCACCCGAGCGGCCAGATAGACAGCGGCGTACCTGGTCAGCTCGCACGCGTCCGGGTTCCGCGACCGCGCGCACGCCTCGCGGTCGACGACTTCGACCCCCTCGTCCGCTTCCAGCCACACAAAGAGCGCTTGATGCAGCTCTTCTCCGCAACAGACCGCTCTCGACGTCAGTAGCGCCGGTGGAGCAGCGACGATGGCAGCCAGGGCCTCGTTACCTGTTTGCAGCGCCTCCTGATCGCCCACCAGCGAGCCCAAGGCGCGGCCCCGCTCCGTGTCCGCGCCGTCGCCCCTAGCAGGCACGGTTGCTCCGCCCGACGCGGGCTCCGAGCTCCTCGGCGCGTCGGTCGTTGGCTCCCGCGCCGCCTTCACACGGGCGAGCATGCCAGCGACGTGGGGCGGCAGCGTTTGTGGCTCCGTCGCCGCTGGGCGGTCGGTCGCCAGCGCCAGCGGCGGTGCCGGCCCGCCCTCCTCCTCCTTCTCGCTGGGGCCGCCTCCCGGCTCCGCGCCTCGACCTGCTGCAGCTGTCTCGATGCCGACAGCACTGGCGGCGACCGCGGTCTCCGCGGCCGCTAGCCGCGAGGTGCCTCTCGGTTCGCTCTCTGCTGCGTCCGCCCGACCAGCGCCAGGGAGCACCGCGGTCTTCCCGGTCGGGGCCGCGCGTTGCTGTCCGCCGCCTCGGCGCTCACCCCATGGACCGTCCGACTTCAGTCGCGGCGCCTCGCCAGCCGTCGGCGGGGGGCTCGGCGGCCGGCGGCTCGGCGGCGGGCGGTGGAGGAGCGCGTCCGGCGAGTCGACCTCCGGGAAGTATCTGGCGCTCAGGAAGGTGAACACGAGCACCAGCAGCAGGTTGGCGACCAGCAGCAGCCTGGCGCCGCGGCCACCGAGCCGAGAGGGAGGGGACGCGCGTCAGGCTCTGCCTCGGCGGAGCGACCGCTCAGCCGCGCCGACGCACCAGATCCACGCGCGCGGAGAGCGCCAGCGGATACCGGCGAGCGCCGGAGACGCCCTGCCGCGCGGCGCGTGCTTGGCTACGCCACGGCAGCCGTCGCCGGCGTCGTCGTCGTCGGGCAGGACGGCGCAGGCCTTGCGATTGCGGCCGCTGCCCTTGCCCCAGGCCATGGCGCAGCAGTCGGCGACTGCCTGGCGCGGCCCAGCGCGGCGCTTGGCGCCAGGCGAACACCACTGCTGCTGGTCGCCGCCGGCCGCGCTATTTCCGGCGGCGCAGAGCAAAACGGCAAAGGCGAGCGAGCGGCAATGGCGAGCGAGGGGCAGGTATATTGCGGCGCGCTCGCCCGCCTGCGCTGGCGCGCGCCTAGTACGGGTCGCTCTCGTTCAGCCACTTGTCCAGGCCCTTGAGCGGCTTGGCCGCCTTCACCGCCTTCTTGTGCTCCGCGACCTTGGCCGGCATGGCCGCCAGCGCCGCCTGCACCTTCTTGACGCTGCGGACAGCGGCGCGCCGCGCGGACCGTCAGTCTCCCCGCCTCCTCTCCCTTCGAGACGACCAATCCGACGCATACGCGCGCGCGGCGGGACACGCACCGGTCGAACTCGTTGCGCTCGTGCAGGTGGCCCTTGGGCGGACGCATGACGTGGTGCTTCTGCGGGCGGTCCCAAGCCTCGAGCCAGCCGCCCTCGCCCGGAACCCACTGTCCCAGCAGCCCGTTGCGTGCCGCCTGCTTCTTGGCCAGCGCGGCCTTGCGCGCCGACAGCAGCGGCCGCTTCCACTTGCCGTCCACCAGCGACGGCTTGAGCGCCGCGCCGGCCTCGGCCGCCGTCATGCGCAGGAACCGGTCCATGCTCCTCTCGGTCGCTCTCCGTCGGTCGCTCCGCGCTACTGCCGCCCGACGGACCAGTGGCGGGCACGAGGGAGCGCGAAGATCCGATTAGCAGCCAATCAGAGAAGGGGAAGACTGAATTGTTGGCGAATCATGGCGCACACCAGCATCCGTACTTTAGCGACAGGAAGCAGTACGACTACCGCCGCTTGCCGCGAAAGCCCACCACGCAGTCGAGATGAACGCGTCAACAGTCAGCATGTCCATGCCGATGGCGGCGGGCGGCTACGCGGGCGGCGCGCGCGGATACCAGGCGCCGACGGCTGCGGAGACGGAGCAGCCGAAGGAGATCTCGACGGAGCAGATCCAGGTGCGTCGTCGATGCGGATGCGCGGCGTCTCTCTCTCTCTCCCTCTCTCGCTGCCTTTGTCTGTCTGTCTTTCTTGATCCGACGGACTGCCGACGAGCCGCCGACGGACCGACTAACGAGACCACCAACGCGGACGCACGCTCCTTCCTAGGCCATGCTGGACGAGAACTCGAAATTGATCGTGGAGATCATCGAGCTGAACAACCAGATCAAGCACGGCAAGGGCACGACGCAACTGGGCGAGTTCACGGAGAAGCTGGACAAGAAGCGCAAATTGCTCAACAAGAATCTCATGACGCTGGCCAAGTGGGCCGACGACTCGTCCGAGACACCGCGTGCGCCGCCTCCGCAGCAGCAGCAGCAGCAACAGCAGCACCAGCAGCACCAGCAGCAGCAGCAGCAGCAGCAGCAGCAGCAGCAGCAGATGTATGCGTCACAGGCGCAGTTGCAGGCTGCGCAGTACGCGCGCGCGAGCATGGCCATGAGCCAGATGCCGGCGTCCATGGCGCAGATGCAGCAGGTGCAGATGCAGGCACGCTACTCGCAGGCCCAGCTCCAAGCCCAAGCTCAAGCCCAGGCCCAAGCCCAGGCGCAGGCTCAGGCGTTGGC
Organism: Phytopythium kandeliae; assembly: GCA_023338135.1. NCBI lineage: Eukaryota > Oomycota > Peronosporomycetes > Pythiales > Pythiaceae > Phytopythium > Phytopythium kandeliae. The sequence goes on along the minus strand of JAADYC010000596.1, from coordinate 285 downwards.
CCAGGCGCAGTACCAGGCGCGGCTGAACTCGATGGGGGCGATGGGGGCGTACGGTCAGATGGGTATGCAGCAACAGCAGCACCAGCAGCAACAGCAGCAACAGCAGCAACAGCAACAGCAGCAGCGGTACATGGACGGCGGCATGGGTTACGGCTCGCAAGGCGGGATGCAGCCAATGCACTCGGTGCGGATGGGTGGTGGCATGGGTGGGGGATACGCGGATCCGCAGGCAGCAGCCATGCGAGCACAGCAAATGGGGTTCGCCGTCGGGCCGCAGGGGTACGG
>JAADYC010000595.1:0-16748 GCA_023338135.1 Phytopythium kandeliae | reverse complement strand
GCCGCACGACGCATCGCGCGACGCGTCCGATGCGGCGCTGCTGCTGGTGGAGCGCGCAGTGATCGAGACAAACGCGTCCCTGGCCGCTGAGGTCAGCGAGCAGCTCGACGAGGAGTTCCAGCCCGCGGTTGCCATGGCCAAGCTGATCTGCGAAGGCCGATACGCCGACGTTCTGCGCACGTCCGAGGCCCGGGAGCTCATCAACGCGCTGGCCTCGTGCGAGTCGACTGGTAGCAGCGACGAGCACCTGTGCACGGCGCTGACAAGAAGGCTAGAGACGGCTGTGTTGGCGCGCTCCGAGCCAGAGCAGCAGGTCGCGGCGGCGTACCAAGTCCTCTTCATCGGCGTCGCTTTGTTCAACATGTACGTTCAGGCCAACTACACGGGCCCGGCGTTCGAGCCGGCGCAGGTCGAGGACGCCCTGGCGCAGTGCGCGCGCGTCCTCAAGGCGGAGGTCGGCGGGAAGAAGGCGCACATTGACGCGCTCGTCGCGCTCCAAGTCGACGGCGACAGCCCGTACTCCATCTGCGAGTACCCTCAGCTGCTCGCGGTTGGGCGTTGCCTTCTGCACTTTGTCGGCAACTACTCGTTCTCGGACTGGTCGGTCTCCGTCGCTGAGGTCGACAGCGAAGGCTCGGTGGCGGCCGACGTGGCTCCGCTTCGGACCATCCACGGCGGCGCCAAGCGCATCCTGGACAAGCTCGCCACGGCTTCGTGGTGGAACGCGCGCGCGGCGGTCGCTCACGGGCGTCTGCTAATCTCCAAAGTGCCGTCGAACACGCTGTGGTACGAGGCGCGGCGAGGATACCTGTCGTTGCTGCGCTCGCAGCGCGACAGCCTGTTCAAGAGTGACGAGTACCTGCTCGCGCGCGCGTATGTAGAGTGGGGTCTGGCTCAGCACCACTTTGACAAGAACAAGCGCGGCAAGCGGACGTTCGAGCAGGCTAAGACGATCAGCGGCATCTCGGTGCAGCTCAGCGGGTCGATGGGCAAGCGCACCAAGTTCCAGCAGAAGAGCGTGGCGCAGATGGTGCTGCTCGCCGCGTCCAAGCACCCGCCTGGAGAGAATGGCGAGGCGTCTGCCCACGCAGAGGCCTTTGCCGCGTCGACCCACGCGGACTTTGGTGGCAAGAGGACGACGGGCGGCGCGGAGGCGAGCGAGGACGGGCTGACCGAGGAGGAGGAGCAGATCCAGCAGCTCGTGCAGGATGGCGACGCGGCGTACCGCAACGTGCACCTGGACCAAGTCGACCCGGACAACATCCTACTCGAGAGCATCGCGTTCGAGGACCAGGCGCTGACGCAGCAAGGGAACCTGCAGGTCGTGGACCAGCTCGTGCTGCTCGCGCTGTGTCTGGACGTCAAGAACAGCAACGCGAACGACGGGCTGACTCGCGAGGAGATGATGCCGTACATCACGCGCGTGCTGGAGAACCCAAACAACTGGATGGTCTACTCCACGGGACTGCTCGAGCGCGCGTGGCTCGAGTGCGAGACTTCCAAACGCCGCGAGCGCGCCGTGTTGCAGATGCAGGCGCTCGTCGACCAGCACACGACGCGCCTCACAGTCATGCAGAACTCGCTGCAGGCGATCGAGGACGCCGCGCCGGCGCACGAGCGCATGGCGTTTGTGCACGCGCTCGCCTTCCCTCCGCGCTACGCGCTCAAGCGCGACCTCGCCGACCGGTACCTCGCGCTGGGCGTCGTCGGCAGCGCCGTCGAGATGTTCGAGGAGCTCGAGGTGTGGGACGACGTGGTCAAGTGCTACCAGATCCTGGACAAGCCCACTCGCGCGGAGAAGGTGGTGCGCGAGCGCCTGGCGGTCGCACCCACGCCGTACATGTGGTGCTGCCTCGGAGACCTCACGGGCGACGTCGCGCACTACGAGACGTCCTGGGAGGTGTCCAAGCAGCGGTTCGCGCGCGCCAAGCGGTCGCTCGGACGCCACTTCTTCGAGAAGGGCGACTACGAGGCGGCCATCCCGCACTACCAGGCGAGCGTGGCGGTCAGCCCGATGCACACGGGGGCGTGGTTCACGCTCGGCGCCATGGCCATGCGCTCGGAGCAGTGGTCGCTCGGGCTGCGCGCCTTCACGCGCGTGGTGCAGCTGGAGCCGGACAACGGCGAGGCCTGGGGCAATATCGGCTCGATCCACATGCGCAATGAGCAGTTCGCCGAGGCCTTCTCGGTGCTGCAGGAGGCGCTCAAGCAGAAGCGCCACATGTGGCAGATGTGGGAGAACTACGCGCTGTGCGCCATGGAGACGGAGCGGTACGGAGAGGCCATCTACTCCATGCACCAGCTGCTGGACCTGCGCGCCAAGCACAAGCGGCCAGTGGACCACCAGATCCTCGCGTGGCTCGTCGAGGCGATCGTGTACCCGGACTCGCTCAAGAAGATGCTGGGCGACGGCGAGGCAGCGACCGCGACCGCCGCCGAGGTCTTGGACGCCGTCGCGCCTGGCGCCGACAGTGACGAGGGGGAGGAGGACGAAGAGGAGGAGGACTTGTCCCAGCTGGATGAGTCGGCGGTCGCGGCAGACGCGACGCCGCCGCGCTCGGGCTCGCAGTACAAGAAGCAGCTCGCGCTGCTCTTCGGCCGCATCACGTCGATCGTGACCAACAACGCGAGGATCTGGCAGCTCTACGCGCACTTCAACGACGGGCTCGGCCGCAAGGAGAAGGCGCGCGATTGCCGCCTCAAGCAGTGCCGCGCGCTCCAGACGGGCGGCTGGGAGACGGACGGCGCCGCCGTGGAGGAGCTCTGCAAGGCCGCGGCGCGGCTCGCGCGCGACTACATGGACGAGGGCACGAAGAAGGCGCTGTACTCGTGCCGCCTGTACATCCGCGGCGTGCTCAAGAAGGCGCAGGTCGACTACGCTGGCATGGAGGCCGTGCAGCAACTCGCGACGGCGCTCGACGAGGTCAACGCCATGGAGGCGCAGCTGTGAGCGGAGCCGCTCCGCGCCGTCCCCAGTAGAGCGGAGACCGCGGCGGGCAGGCGGACGGGCGGGCGGGCGGGCGGCTCAACGCGTCCGAGTCTCGAGCGAAGCGGACGCTGCGGTTCGTCCGCTCGACGGCTCGAGCGGGGTTGGCAGCTCCTTGGCCCCAGGACGGATCGGAATAGACGGGCGCTTCTAGAGCGCGCTGGCCGAGTGCTGGGCACCGGGGAGCGCTGTCCGGTCAGTCGCTTCTCGCTTTGGTCGTTCGCCAGGCGCGTGGCGAGCCGCGTCGCGCCGAGCGAGGGTCAGAGCCCATGAGCGCGTGAGAGCGTGCATGCGACCGCTCCCACTGCGCTTATGCTGTCTCTTCCGGTTTAGCGAGAGGTTGACATGCAGCGTTCGAGGGATCTTTTCAGCCAACCGAGTTCGTCCAAAACGCGTCCTCGACGCATTTTAACCAATCAAGCGCTCGAAATGCCGTACGCGTTTCAAAGGCGCGGGGCCACTTTTGGCGCCAACAGTTCGCGAGAGACGAGGTCGCGCTCGTGCTCGAGGCAGGCGAGGCGGAGGGAGGGAAGGGAGACGAGGGGACGGAGATGCCGCGAAGGGCGGCGAGCGCACGGGGTGCCACGCCCCCGGCGGCACAGCGGCCCACGCGGCGCGCCGCGCTCGAGGCGCGCGCGACGGTGGCGGCCATGGGCCAGTCGCGGCGCAAGAAGGCGGCGAGCCAGCAGCAGGTCGCCGCCACTGCCGGCGCAGGCGCGAGCCACGTGAAGCGTGAGGCGGGTCGAGGCAAGAAGCGCGCGCTAGAGGAGCTCGTGGGTGGGAGTGCGGCGGTGGCGCCGACCGAGGGCGTCGAGGTGAAGACCGAGCCCGGGTCGCCCGCGTCGGTGCTCGACGCCGACACGCAGCTCTTCCTCAAGGCGCTGGCGAACGACGAGCGGCTGGCGGCGGCGCCCCTTGGCCGCGCGCGCCAGTTCCCAGCCTCCTCGTCGTCTTCGAGAGCATACAAGCGCATCGAGCGGCGGCTTTCGTTCGAGCTGCCGTTCTCCAAGAGCGAGGTCGAGCACATCCAGGTGGGTGCGCGCTGCCGACCGGTTCGCGAGTCCTCACGCCGCTTACTGACGACTTGTGCCACCTGCGTCCAGGCTCGCCGCATGGAGTACCGGCCGCCGCACTACGGCAAGATCAGCAAGAGCGTGTACGTGTCCAACAGGGTCCCGCTGACGGCCATCCCTGTGCACAAGTGCACCTGCTTCACGGAGAAGAGCGCGGCGACCACGACGAAGCGCGCAACGGAGATGGCCAGTGCGAAGGAGCGCCTGTTACTGGCGGCCGCCGCCGGCATCGAGGCAGCGGAGCGGGCTCGACGGAGCGCGGCGCGGTCCGTTGGTGGCGAGGAAGAGCCGCCGTCACCGCCCTCAGCCATGCTCTGCGGGGACAACTGCTACAACCGCATGATGTTCATCAGCTGTTCGGACGAGACGTGCTCAGCGCCGGACCCGGCGCTCTGTAGCAACCGTGCGATCAAACGTCGCCAAGTCAAGTACGCCTCGCCTCGACTCGCCTCGACTCGTGTGTAGTCGAGCGCGGCAGATCCGAGCAGCCACGAGTCGGCTAACGGAGCGACTGCTGCCTTGTGCTTGTGTTCGCGCTTGCGCTCCCACGCAGGTCTGTCCGGGTCGAGTTCATCCGAGGCATTGGCTTCGGCCTGTTCGCCAACGAACCCATCAAGGTCGGGGACTTCATCATCGAGTACATCGGCGAGGTCATCGACGACGCCGAGTGCGAACGGCGTTTGATCCACTCTCGGTCCATCGGAGAGGTAGGTACCGGGCGCTCCTTGATGTCCAGGACGCCATGGAGCATCCTGACGCCTGACACGTGACGCTTGATGACTGTCGGCGACTCCCTCGCCTCGCAGACGCACTTTTACATGCTGGAGCTCGAGAAGGACGTGGTCATCGACGCGCGGAACCGCAGCAACGAGTCGCGGTTCATCAACCACAGCTGCGACCCGAACAGCGTCACGCAGAAGTGGTAAGCTCGCGCGAGCAACTAGCTGTCTGTCCGAGTATCTGGCTGGCTGGTTGGGCGAAGATCAATCCCCTCGGGCGAGACTAACACGAGGCATTGGCGCCAGGAACGTGGACGGCATCCAGCGCGTCGGGATCTTCGCGCGGCGGAACATCCTGCCGGACGAAGAGATCACGATCGACTACAACTTTTCCCACTTTGGCGAGGCGGTTGAGTGCAAGTGCGGGTCCACCGCCTGCACGGGCAAGATCGGCCGCAAGCGCTCCGAGGTGCCCACGTTCCTCGCAGTCCAGGCCGCGAGCACGAAGAAGCGCAGCGAGGCGCAGGAGGCGCCGCCACCCGAGGTGAAGCGTCCCGTGCACGTGTCGTCGCTCGCGATGCTCAAGTCCGCGCAGGTACCGTCTGCATGGCGATTCGCACGGTTGGTTGGCGCTCCTTCGCAGCTGTTCTCACGCCTCGTGCGATGCCGCGGCAGCTCGATCGTGCGTGGCTGAGCCTGTACGGGTTCAAGAATCGCCGCCTGTTCTTCAGCCACTGGGAGCCGGCGCAGCCCAAGTCGGGTGTCGCACCAGACGCCAAGGTCAAGATGGAGAACAAGCCAGGTTCGAGCAGCAGCAGTCCGCTGTCCGAGGAGTACGACACGAGCGCCTCGACCGTCTCGATCGCGTCGTGCGGCCCAGGGTCCGGAGCCGCTGGAGCCGCTGGAGCCGCCGCCAAGCCCAAGGGCAACTGGTACGAGCGCGTGATGCGCGGCGAGCACTTGGAGGAGATGCGCGGCCTGCACAGCTACATCTGCGGCGGCAAGGCGGACTGGAGCAAGGACCTGAGCGCCAAACGCCCCGGTCGCCCGCCATCCAAGGCCACCTTGCTCAAGCGGCGGCTGGCGCGGGAGGAGCGCGCCAAGAAGCGGACGAAGAACCTGGTCCGCAAGCGGCTGAGCCTGCTCGAGGCGCGCGCGCGCTGCGTCGCTGGTGCGTGGCTGTCGTGGCTGAACTCGGATGGGACGTGGCTGTACTGACCGGACTTCGCTCTCCCGGCGGTACTGGCTGCGCCTGGCAGACCTCGTTGCCTTCGCCGAGGGCAAGTCCAAGTGGAACGAGCGCGTGGCGGCGGTCGGCAAGATGGACCCGGACCGCGTCCTGCGTCTGGTCAAGCACGTGAACGGCCCGCACATCTTCTTCAACCCGGACCAGAACGACCTGAACGAGGACGCCTGTTACCGCTGCGGGCTGGCGGGCGAGCTCATCTGCTGCGACGGCTGCCCCGCCGCCTACCATCTCACGTACGTGGACGGCGTGCAGGCACGAAACTGGTTCGTGAGTCCATGCTAACCCTAACTACGGAATCTGTGGCCAACCCAACGCTGTAGCTGCACGAATCTGGTCATGGTTCCACCGGCCAACGTCCCGTGGTTCTGCTCCGAGTGCACCAAGCCCAAGCACCTGGCGGCCGAGGCTGAGGCCGAGGCGACAGCGCTGCGGCCGTCCAGCGCGCCGGCGGGGCCCCAGCGCCGGCAGCTGCGCACGCACGCGGCGCCGCCCATGCCGAGCCTCAAGAAGATCTTCCACTCGCGCGCGCGGTCCACGGAGCTGGCCAAGCGCCGCTACAAGAAGCGCACGCGCATGGCGGACCGCTCGTACCGGCAGCTTGAGCACGGCCCACTGCCGTCGTGGGACCCGTCGGACGCCAGCGATGCGTGAAGCGAGCGAGCGAGCCAGCCAATAGGCTCATCATGGAGCAGTGGACCAGCGTGGAAGCCAGCAGGCGAGGCGAGGCGAGGCGAGCTGTAGGCCGCTGCTGCCATGTGAATACGCGTCGACCGCGCCGCCGCCACCGCTACAGCTGTAGAGACTGGAGCGATCTGCTCTTCTTGAATACAGCAACAGCGTGCACATGTGAAGGGATCAAGCGGGTCCATGCTATTGACTACAACCGGCGTCGCCGCCGCTCACTCCTCGCCCAGCATCCGCGCTGACACGGGACCCTCCACCTTGTCCTTGAGGAATAGCTCGCTGTCCGCCTTGGCGCGCTGTCCACGCACGCACGCCACAGACGTGTTAGTATATCTTTACGCGAGACGTCCATCCGCCCATTGCCGGCGCGCTCCACCGACCTTGAGCGCCGTCACGAGCGCCGCGTACGGCCCGGCGCTCTTGAGCGCAGGGATGGCCGCGCCGCCGTCCATGCGGCCAGAGAACGAGTGGTTGGCCTGCGCCTCGTCCGGTGTGCCCGCGTACTCGTTCGACGCCTCGGCGGCGCTCGGGAAGCTCTCGAACGCGTGCACGTCCTTGCCGTGGAAGCGGAACGCCGCCTTGAGACCAACCGTCATGTTGCTCATGTCGAGAATTGCCAAATGCAGCAGCTCCGTGTCGACTCGGTTACAAGCATTCCAATTCGTATTGTACAATCACCATAACTCTGTAAACCATTTCCGACGAATCACACGGTGTGTTGGGCCAATCAAAGTGTCTGCGATCCGTAGTGAACATATCGAGTACAAACACGCACCCTGATGCCGGAGTGAATGCTCTTCCGTGCTCGCTGTTCTTGTGCTGGCCGGTCGCGGCAATTCGATCCGTGTCGATGGAGGAACTGCGGCTGCTCAAGGTCTTCCTCCGCGCGTCGGGCGCCTGCGTCTTCTCGCGCCGGTGGAAGTGGGACGCGCAGGCGCACGAGGAGGCGGTGGAGGCGCTCGTGGTGTCCTTCGCGCAGTTCGCGCGCGAGATCGACGGTGGCGGTGCGTCTGCGTCCGCCCGCTTGTCCGTCCATCCCTCGCTCCCGCGCGCGCTCGCTCTGAACGGCACATGGTGTCGGTGCCGAGGCTGTATAGATATCGTTCAGGTGCACTTCGACCCTACCACAGGCAGCGCCAAGCGGGACGACGAGCGCCGGCCGAGCAGCGAGCCGCTGCAGTTTTCGGTACGTCCGTCACACGTCGCATGGCAGCCGGGCACGCCGACCGACGGACTGCCGCATGCTCCGCAGCCGACGCAGGGCGGCGTCACGATGATCTCGCGGCAGGACGCGCGCGTGCAGGCCGCGCTGTTCCACGACCGTGTGTCTGACGTCTGCGCGGCGCCGCTCAAGGCGGCGCTCGAGCGGATCCTCGAGCGGTTCGTGACCCGCTTCAGCAGTGACTTGGCGACTCTCGCGGCCGAGTTACAGCCCAACACCGCGCTCTCGAGCGAGCAGGTGCGGATCGCCGAGTGCTTGGGAGCGTCATGGGACCGCGAGAGCGATGGAGGCTCACGCTGACTGTATGTGAATGTGTGCGTGGGTGTGGGTGTTGTCAAGCGCGAGGCGCTGGAGCGGCGCTTCGAGTGCTTCGGAGACGAGGTGGACGCGCTGCTGGTCGCGATGGCGACAACCGACGACGCGACGGCCAGCAGCAATTACGCCAGTACCGCGAACGGCAAGGCCGGTCCGCTCTGACGGACTCGTCTGCGTTGTCTTTGGCTCGTGAATACTGGCGCCTGGTGTGTTTGATTATGTGCCGGACCGTTCATTAGATAAGGAGGAGACTGTCTGTCTGTCTGCCTGCCTGCCTGCCTGCCTGTTAGTCGAGCACGCTCTTCTTGCGCGGCTCGCTCGGACGCGTCGGCGCGTCGCCGGACGTGAAACCCCAGAGCTCCACGAGTACGCAGTTGAACTCCTGCGAAGCCACGAGCGGCCGGGAGCTGAAAGTCTCGCACGGCCCCGTCGTGCCGGACGACAGGTCGCAGTCCTGTTCTCGGGCCATGGCGAGACACAGCGAGAGTAAAAGGCAAACAAAGAGATCGACAGACAGAGGCGAGGTTAGAGCCGGCAAGTGGCGCCGCTACCTCGCCACGAGCAAGCGACCGCGCGCACGCACCAGGTACAGGCCGAAGCTACCGCCGCCGCCCATGACGAGTGATTCCTCCGAGCACAGCATGAAATAGCTGTTCTTGCGACTCCACGGGTATTTGGTGAATCCCCCGACGCCGCCAGCCCCGTTGGTGTCGCTCGCGCCGCCACCGCCAGCGGCAGGAGTCCTGGCGTTCGCGAACGAGAAGAGGAAACTCTCGCCGTTACCAAAGTACTGCGCCGCGCGGCGCCACTCATCCGAGGCGAAGCCGCCAAAGACGTGGCCGAGGTCGTCTTTGACTACCAGCAACGTCGGACTCTGGTTCTTGGCCAGTAGCAGCAGCGAGTCGAGCGACGATCCATGCGCCTCGGTGCTGTAGAGCAGGCACCAGCGGCAGAGCTGGCACGTCAGCGGCACGGCGTGGTCCAGGAACGCCACGTGCTCGAGCGACAGGATGCCCGACGCGTCCAGCAGCTTGTCCTTGTACTCGTCCGTGTTGAAGATGAACGACGGCCGTCGGGACACGCGCGGAGGAGACGGCTGACTAAGCGGTGGCGCTGACGTCGACGCCAACGCCGACGCCGCCTGGCCGTCTGGCGCGCTCGAGCCGCTCGAGTTGGCGGCAGCATCGCCACTTGGAAGCACGCCATCCGCTGAGGCGATGGACGAGTCGCTTGTGGTCTCGTGGTGTAGCTCCTGGTACATTTCGACCCAGTGTGCGCGCATATCGTCGACGCTGGCGGGAGACGCCTTGAGCAGCTCGTCCATCTTTGCCTCGGTCTCGCAGAAGACTCGCGTGAACGAAACCTCCTGCGGGTCCAGCAAGCTCCAGATCTGATCGAACACGTGGAACATGAGCACGAAGAGCTTGAAGAAGTAGGCGTCCTCGTCGAAGAGCTCCCAGAAGGGCTCAGTCGACAGCGCTACTAGGTTCAGGTCCGGCGTCTCAGGCATCGGTCTGCCACACCAAGGAAGGAAGGAGAGTGGTCAGCGCATTCGTGTCGTCGCGCCACCGCGCCACACGTGTCAATCGAACGAGGACTCACGTCAGCTTGAGCATGTGCACAAGCGAGCGGCAGATGGCCGAGGCCACGAGCCCGGCGTCGAACGACGCCGTGGCGCACGGCAGCGCGCGCTCGAACAGACGTGGGAGCACCTCTCGCTTGTGGTGCTTGATCATATACGCCACGGCGCGGAGCAGCAGGACGCCGCCCTTGTCGAAGTTGCCGAGCACGGTCGGCCGGTTGAACCCGTGCTTCTCCCATATCTCCACCAGCGCGCGGTCGCTCGGGCCGGCGTACGGCGACTGGAACTCGCTCGCAGCGCGGCTGCGGCCAACCTCGCCTCCGAACGTCATTGACGACGACGCCGTGCCGGTCGTCGCGACCGTTTGCCGCCGCGTCAGCACGCCGATGCGGGTCCCAGTGCCACTCGCAGTGCGGAACGTCGCTGCATGGTGGATCCCCGTGCCGCTAGCCGTGCGCGAGCCGCCTCCGATGGTCGAAGGAGACGCTGGAGAGGCACCAGATGCGGCTGGAGACGACAGCAGCGCGCTCGAGGTGAGAAGCGGCTCGGCAGCGCCTGCTGTCGATGCAAGAGTCATTGGAACAAGCGGAGGCAGACCTTCCGGTACGATGGGCACCATGCCATTCACTTGCGGCGACAGTGGAGGCTTTGCGCTGTCCTCCGCTTCGCATTCACTGGTCGTCGACACCCCACAAAGGCTCTTCTCCGGCTCATTCGACGTCGGGGAGGACGGAGGCGAGCCTACGGGCTGCTCCTGCGCGTCTTGACTGCCATCGGCGCTTGCCTCCTCCCCCGCGCCACTCCCGCACTCGATCCAGCGGATGTTGTCGGCGAACACGGCGCTGAGCTCGTCCAAGTGCTGCCTGTCCGACATGAAGTTCACCTGCGGCTTCATCTTGAAGAGCTGGTGGATTGTGAGCAGCGCCTGCTTCTTGGCGTCAAGCCGCTTGAGCGCGTCCGAGACTTGCAGGCGCACGTCCTGGAAAATGACGTCGTAGTGCTCAATCATGCGCTCGACGACTTGCGCGCCGACGGCGGCGTAGCGAACATCCTGGCACTGCGAGTGCGTGCTGCGACGCTGGCCGGACGGCAGCGTGTGTGCCGGCTCGAGTTTGAACACGATGACTGGCGCCAGTGCCAGCGCCGTCGTCATGGCGTCCACGCCGTTGAGCTGTGCGTGCTCAGGGCGTCGCAACACGTGCATCAAGCCGATCACCTTCTCCAGAACGACCTTGCAGTGCACGGGCAGATCCTGCACGAGGCACGTGATGTTGCGCACGCTCGCTTCCTCGTCTCGCAGGCGGCCAGACGCCACGAACGCGTCGTAGCGCTCGGAGGTCAGCAGCGAGTCGGGCAGGTTCTTGAAGAAGTCGAGTAGCAGTGCCCCGGCCCCGTTCGGGTCGATGTCTGCTGGCAGCGCGCCGTTCGTCTCGACGAGCTCGCGCAGCTGGTTCATGTGCACGTTGAGCACCGTCGCGCGGAACAGCCGAGGCGCATCTGGTTGCTGGAGTAGGAAGTCGACACAGTCGCTTACCAGGTTCGGGACCGCGAGCAGCGGATCGATGAGCGCGAAGCGGCTGTGGTACGGGTTCTTACATAGGTACGCGAGTCCGACGCCGAACACGTGCTGCCACGGCTTGATGCCCTTGTGTCGGTGCTGGAAAGTGACAGTGGAGACCTCTATGACCTCCTCCTCGTTCGGCGCGGTCGCCGAATTCGCGTTCACTGCCGCAGCCTCGAGTGTCGGCTCGGTCGGAGCCAACTCGCCTGTTGTTGCCCCGGTCTGGTCTACTTCCGCTGAGGCAGCGGCGGCTCCGGAGGGAGCAGCATTGGGCACGGCGTCGGCAGCGGCTGGAGCGTTGATATTGTCCTCTTTGCTTTCTTCTGTATTCGCATTCGAAGGAGACGGCGGCGGGAACAAGTTCGGCGGTGTGGAAGGCAGCGCCGGCACCTCAGGTGCGCCGTGGAAAGGCTCGTCGTCGGCTTGGATGGCGAACTGGACGCCACGGATCTCGATCACCATCTGCAGGAACAGCGCAAGGCCCTCACTGCAGCGCATGAGCGACCACTCCTCGTAGCTTGAGCGAATCAGCTCCTCGCACGCGAGCGAGAAGATCATCTGTCCACGAGTAACGTTGCCATCAGCACCGGCGTTAAAGCTGCTCGCAGAGGCTGACGCTCTAGCCCGGCGTCTTCGGTACGCACCATCATGCTGACTTCCAGCGTGTGATTGTTGAGCGCGAGCTTTAGCCAGCAGCGCTCCTTCCCGGTGTCCGTCTGCTCGCGCGCCGCAGCGGATCGACTCAGTCGCTGCCGAAGCCGCTAGTGCGCGACATCCCGCGCACCGGACGCACCTCGGAGAGCAAAGCTGCCGACAAAATCGTCTGCACTAACGCTGGCTCATCAACGAGCAGTGTGCTGGAGTAGAGCACGTGCCACCACGAGGGCTCTGGTTCCCCGGCACTGCTGCCGTGCTTCATCCCAAGCTTGACGCAGCCGTCGAGCGCGACGCCTGCGCAAGCACAGACAAGGCATTAGCGCCTGCACTCTTGCGCCTCGCCTCACCTGCGCGCGATCGTACACAACGCATGCACGCATTCGTCTTCGAGGGTCAGCGCCACGGATGGCACCGGCGGCGCCGCTGTCACCGGCGCGTTGTTCTCCGCGACCACTTGAGGCGCGTCGACCGCTGTCTCCAGGTCGGCTGGAGTGTCGCTTGCGGCCGCAACACGAACTGCTTCCTGTGCGCGCTCGTCAGTCGCGCGCTCCACCGCTTGTGCGCGCTCCTCGGCTGTCTGTAACACCTCGAGCGTCGCGACCTTGAGTCGCGTCTGCGCAGTAGGAGAGAGTAAGCGCCACGCGTCAGTGGCCGGCTCATCTGCACCGCAAGCGCCGCGAGCAGCACACCAGCACGTCGTAGCGCTGCCGAAGCGTCTCGTCCTCCTTGTCCTCCAGCCGCGCGGCCCACCAGTGGGAGATCTTGCCTAGCATCTCTCTCGCCCGCCTGTCCGTCGGCGACCCGCGCCGTCCACGGCCGGCGCGAGTTGGAGAGAAGTGAGCGAGCGAGGGAGCGACTGGCGCGCCGCCGCGCTATTTTCTGCCTCTGCGTCTGCACGCCTGTGGCTGTCCCAGGCAAGCGCGAGCAGCGGGAGGATCGAGCGCAGCGCGCGGCTTCTTCCTCGCCGCGCTGCTTGCTCGCGGCAATTTTAGCGCATGTCGGTTCAGGAGATCCGTCGCCTCTCTCTATAATGGTGCAGCGAACTTCACATCTCTCTATTGTAGCCGACGACGACGGCTGAGATTGGACGAAATGCCGCTCGAGTCAACCAAAACTCGCGGGAAGCGCGACTCGTTCCCGCCGTTTTTTGATACGGACATGATGGGAGGGCGGTGCTCATGCCCGTCGCCAGACCGAAGCTGCGAGGACGCCCACGCGCCAGTGGTGGCCATCGCTTGCGGAGAGCGCGAGGAGAAGCTGGGCGGACGGGTGGCGGACCCGATGTCGCCGCCGCGAGTGGCCAAGACGCTGTTCATGAGCAGCGAGAGCGAGGACAGCAGCAGCGATGATGACCTTGCGCTCAGCACGCCCACAGCGACTCGCGGTCGACGAGAGGCCCGCGCTTATGATGACGGCAGCAAGGAGGACGGGGCTGGCGGTGGCGAGTTCCGGCACCGAGTGCGGCGCGTGGAGAGACTCCAGCGGTATGCGGCATCACCAGTGCATGGCCGACGAGTGCGCTGTCCGTCGACGGAGCGCCGGCGTAAATTGAGTCCACACAACGACTCGTCGTCGTCGTCGCTGGCTGAACGACGGAGTCCTGTCGGCCGCAGGTGCAGCAGCCACTGGATTGAAGGGCACACGGTAGTGGCAGCAACTGACGCTTTGGTTGCGTCGCTGCCTGCCTCGTGTGCTCTTCTACTCTCCAGCGTGCGGCCAAAATCTCCACAGGCGTCGTGGAACAGCCCCTCGATTCGCCTCACCAGCAAGCTCGACGTGAAGTTATCGATGCAGACCCCACCGCCAGTGGCGACCAGTCCACGAGTGCACGCTGCGTCCGGAACGACAGGTATGACGTCGTATCTTCACTAACCCGCCACACTTCTAGAAGCGCTTGACAACCGTGGACCTGGCACCCTAATGCATGACAGGGCAAACTGATCTACTTGAGCGGAAGCTGCTTGTCAAGTTGTCAGCGCAAAGCTCCACGGTTTGTGCGCCTGGACGCGCTGATGTTTAGCCAACTTCGTTCCTTTCGGATCTCACAGCCGAACGGTGCGGTGCGTGCACTTGCAGAGTCCCGAGATCTCCTCAATCGACGTACTCGACACTGCTCCGTGGCTCGGCGCAGGAGTATCGTCGGATGTTTACAAGGTGCGGTCTGTTTGCCAATGGTTCTCGTCTAAAGTGGCTACTAAACGACGGACACCGCCATCTGTCAGGTGCGTCTCGGCCCTGAAGACGCGTATTATGCTGTCAAGAGATCGAAATACGAGATGCGAAATGATCGAGAGCGGTACAGTCCCGGAGCGATCCTTCTCTGGCGCTGTGGGTGTAGTCAGCTGATAAAATAGCTTGGGTGGTGTCGGACAGGTCGTTGCTGTTGCGAGAGATCAAGATCCTGTCGAAACTAGAGGCGTCCACATCGAACTTTGATCATATCGTACGACACTATCAAGCGTGGCAGGAGCATGGTGAGTGGAGCAGCGGCTAGCAAGGGATCTATCTCTTGGCTTCGTCAAGAAATACTGACTTCAGGACTCTACACGTTCTCTCAGGGTTTTTCTACCTGCTGCTCGAGCTGTGTGAGGGCGGAACTCTCAAAGAGTTTCTGGACAGCCGTGAGAGGGGAGCCGCGCTATCAGAAGCCTGCGTGTGGTACATTCTGCGCCAGATCGCTGAGGCGCTGACCGTGTTGCACGCGAATGGCATCGTCCACTTGGACATCAAGCCGGAAAATATCTTCATCACCAGCTCGGGGTGTCTGAAAATCGGAGACTTTGGCATGGCAACTGAGGTGATCGCCAACTCGTCACGAAGACTGGAAGAACCCGAGGGCGATGCGGTCTACATGGCGCCGGAGCTGCTGCTGAGTTCGAACCGACTTCCGTCCGCCGACGTGTTTTGTCTCGGTACGTGGTCCGAGTGGTTTGGCCGTCTTCGTTGACGATGCTAACGCGCAGTGTATAGGCATTTCGTTGCTGGAAGTGATGCTACACGCCTCACTTCCTGCGGACGGAGATGCATGGCACGAGCTCCGTCAGGGCAAACTGCCCGACTTGTCCTCCTCAGCATACTCAAAGTCGCTGCAGCTCCTGGTTGCAGAGGTATCAAGCACCGCGTTGGATGCATTGCGCACTGATGGTCGCTGATCCTCTCGCTTTGGCGTCGCAGACGATGAATCCAGACCCAGAACGCAGGCCCACCGCGTCGGAGATGGTCCAGCGCGCGAGCGATCATCACGGAGCCAGCGCAGCCGCTGCTGCCGTCTTCAAGGAGGTGCGTGGCGGTGCTCCATTCGCGGCCAGACGGACCGAGCCACCGTGTGTTGACAGCGCTCACTGCTCCTGTCCCACCGCAGTACGTGCGCGTCCGATCGGCGGCCGCGGCCGCGACTCCGGTGACTCGCGGCGGCACGCGGCGGTCATTGCTCATGAGTACCAAGACACCTCGCAAGCGGCGCGTCTCGTTGCCGTAAGCTGTGTTTTATGATCGTCTGGGAGCGAGCAGGACGTGCGTAGTTGACGCCGATCGCCAAAAGAGCACGACATCCATCGCCTGTACGATGCGACGCATCAACGCGTCATTGCAGGCGGACTCAGTGACAAGTTAATCGGTCGTTTACTTCGCGCTGGGATCTTATAAAGCCCTCGGTCCTGGTGAGCGAGCCACTGACGCGCGCGCTTACAGCTCGCCGTGGCCGTTGATCGACGCGCCGACACGACCCAGGGGTTCCTGCCCCGTGATGGGACTCGCAACTGCCTCCACCTTGTGCTGTTTGGTCTCAAAGAGCTCCTCGACACTCGCATCTGGCTTGTCCGCCGGCTTCTCCTCCGCGTTGTAGCTCAGAGCGAATCGATAGAGCTCAAGAGCGTTCTGGTCGTCAGCAGGTTCGCGCACACGCCCGCCCACGATGTCGTACACGCCGTTGCCAAACTCCTCCGAGCTGCGTTGGATCTCGTGCAGCTTCCTATTCGTGATCTCAAGCGACGCGCTCTTCCCCGTATGCAAGTCTTCTGCCGATACCAGCAAGGTGCAGTTCACGTCGATTTGGAACGTCACCTCGATCCGCGGAGCGCCGCGAGGAGCAGGCGACAGCCCCGTCAGCTCAAACTGGCCGAGCAGGCGGTTATACTTCGTCATGACGCTATCGCCCTCGAACACCTGGATGAGCACGGCCGGCTGGTTGTCCTCGTGCGTCGAGAATGTTCGAGACACCTTGAGTGGGAGGTCTGGATATCGGTCCACGAACGTCTCCATGACGCCTCCTGCCGTCTCGATACCCTGCGGCAAGAGGATCAAGCAGCACAAGCAAAACGGCACAATGCTGTCGGCTTGGAGGAACCGATCGCGGTTTATAGCGAAGCCTTGCATCGCCGCGCCGTACGCAACCGCCTCGTCGGGGTTCACGCCGCGAGACGGTTCCTTCCCATTGAAATAGTCCTTGATCAGCTGCTGCACCTTCGGAATACGCGTTGAGCCGCCGACCAGCACAATCTCGTCCACCTCCGACTTCTTCAGACCAGCGTCCTTCATCACCATCTCCACAGGACCGAGCATCTTCTTGAACAGATCCTCGTTCAGCTTCTCGAAACGCGCGCGACTCAGCGACTCGGTGAAGTCCTCGCCGTCCAGCAGCGACTCGATCTCAAGACGAGCCTGCGCCTGCGTCGACAGCGCGCGCTTCACACGCTCCGCCT
>JAADYC010000594.1:0-16751 GCA_023338135.1 Phytopythium kandeliae | reverse complement strand
GAGCTGCTGGAGGCGCTGCGCGCGCGCGCGGCCGGCGCGGACGCCGAGCAGCTCGACCGACTGCGCCTGCTCGTCCTGCGGCTGCTCGAGACGCGCGCGGACGCCCGCGCGGGCTGCGCGTCCGTCGCGGCGCTGGCCGCTCGGCTCGCGGCCGCGCAGACCGGCGGGGACGCGCTCCGGCGCAGCGTCGACGCGCTCGAGGCCGCGAGTCCGGACGCGGCCGAGGCGTCCGAGGCGTGCGACGAGAGCGCGCGGGCCGCCGACCGCCGCGGCGGGACGATCCCGGCCCGCGAGCTGTCCGAGGGGCCGGGCGGGCGCCACGAGTGGCTCGGCGCGCGCGTGGCGCTCGTGGACGCGCCCGAGGGCGTGGACGCGCGCGCGCTCAGCCGCCTGGAGCACCCGCACGTGCTGCGCGTGCTCGGCGCCAGCGCGCGCGCCGACGGCCGCCGCGTGCTCGTGTGCGAGCCGCTGGCCGCGTGCGGCTCGCTGCTGGGGCTCATGGCGGCGCGCGCGGCGGCCGGATCAGACTCAGACGCAGACTCCGCGGGGACCCCGCGGTTCGTGTGGCGCGCGCTGCACCAGGCGGCGCTGGCGCTCAAGTTCCTGCACCGGCGCGGCCTCGCGCGCGGCGGCGGGCTCGCGTGCGCGCAGATCCTCGTGGGGCCGGACGGGTCCGCGCGGGTCGCGGCCTTCGACCCGGCGGCGGCGCCGGGCGAGCCGCGCGGCCGCGCGTGGGGCCCCGCGGACGACGTCCGCGCGCTCGGCCGCTGCGTCCTCGAGGCGGCCGAGCAGTGGCAGCGGCTGATGGCGTCCGAGGCTGAGACTGAGACTGAGACCGAGGCTGAGACCGAGGCTGAGGCTGATCCCGAGTGCGAGCCGCCGACGCCGAGGAAGGCGCCGACGCGGACGCCCGCGGACGAGCCGCGCCGGCCGCGCCGAGGGCTCTCGGACGCGCAGTGGGCGCTCGCGGACGCCATGTGCGTCGCGGACGCCGGCCGCTGCATGGACATGGCCGACGTCGCGCACCGCCTCGAGCGCTTCGCGAGCCCGGGCAGCTCGTCCGAGGCGCCGCCGCCAGAGACGCGGCCCGAGGCGCAGCTGCTGCGCGAGCTGCAGGCGCTCGCGGGACCCGCGGACGAGGACGCGCGCGCGCTCGCGGACCTCGTGCTGCGCCGGCTGCTGGACATCCGCGCGCGGCTCGAGGCGTGGGCGGCCGAGCGCGCCGGCGCGGACGACTCCGATCGGATCCTCGCGTCCGGCGCGTTCCGCGACGTCCTCGGCCGCGTCCACGCGCTCGCCGAGGCGCAGGCCGCCCCGGCGCCGGGCTGGGCCGCCGACTACGCCGCGGAGCTCGAGCTGCTGTGCGCGAGCCGCACGGTCGGCGCGGACGAGCACTGCGGCTTCCACGCGGCGCTGGACCAGCTGCTGCGGCGCCACGCGCGCCTCGGCGCCGGCGCCGCCGTCCACGACTGGAAGCCGCGGTGGGCCGAGCTGAGCCGGCGGCTGGCCGCGCGCGCCAAGCAGCAACTGCTGCAGGCGCAGCACTCGCTCCGCTGCGACCACGACCGCGACCACGACCGCGACCGCGACCACGACCACGACCGCAACCACGACCACGACCGCGACCGCGACGGGTTGAGTCGACGGGCCAGCGACCCGGACCGCCAGCCGCCGCGGCCCGAGGACGACACACCCGAGTGGTTCACGCCGCCGGGCGAGGTGCTGTTCAACGCGGAGCAGCCGTTCAGCGAGGGAGCGTTCGGGTCGGCGCACCACGGCTCGTGGCTGGACGCGCGCGTGGTGGTCAAGCGCATCAAGGCGGGTGGCGCGGCGGACAGCGCGCGCGACGCGGCCTTCCAGCGCGAGGTCGGCATCTGGCACGCGCTGCGGCACCCGCACGTGGTCGGTCTCTTCGGCGCGAGCGTCTCGGCCGCCGAGCGCTTCTTCGTCTGCGAGTTCGCGGCGCAGGGCGAGCTCTCGGGCTTCCTGGACGCCGTCGGCGCGCGCGACGGCCCCGCGGCGCGCGTGGCCGCGGCCTGGGACAAGCTGCTGCAGGCTGCGCTCGGCCTGCGCTTCCTGCACGCGCGCGGCGTGCTGCACCAGGATCTCAAGTGCAACAACATCCTCGTCGGCGCCGACGGCGTCGCCAAGCTCTCGGACTTCGGGCTCAGCGCGCGGCTTAGCGACATGGGACCGGCCGCGAGGGTGCGCGACCTCGTGCGCACCGGTCGCTTCCGCGAACTGCTGCGCGCGCACGCGGGTCGCGGCCGCGGTGACAAGGCGCGCTCGGCCGTCGGCGCGCCGCGCTGGAAGGCACCCGAGGTGCTCGCGGGCCACGCTCCCAGCGTCCAGTCGGACGTCTACGCGCTCGGCATGTGCGTGCTCGAGGCCGTGAGCGGCGAGCTCCCGTGGGGACCTGACCTGCCGGACGCCGCCGTCAAGTTCCTCGTCAAGCAAGGCAAGCTGCCGTCGCGCAACGTCGTGCGCTTCTCGCCCGCCGAGTGCGCGCTCGTGAAGGAGATGTGCCAGGCCGAGCGCACCGCCCGCCCGCCGCTCGCGCGCGTCGTCAAGATGCTCGCGGCCATCGCGCAGAAGCACCGCGTCGTCGCGGAGCGCGGCGCTGCGGCGGCAGGCGGCGCGGTTGTCGGCAGTCGCGGCAGCGTCAGCGCCAGCGCCGGCTGACACAAATCAAAGATACTAAAATACGCTATGTGATTGGTAACTCAGATTTCGATATTCGCCTAATCACGAGCGCCAAATCAGTTGTCTCGCAGTGTTATTGGACATAAAAGAGCCAACGAACGATCTTCTCGCACAATGCCCTTCTTGACCGATACTCTGCTTGTTTCAGTTGCAGCATTTCGGCAATCACATACAATTCGCACTGTGGAATAAAATACACAGCCACATCCCATACTACACGCCTCTGCCTCGCCAGGAGCTCGTCGACGACGTCAACGGTCGCGGCGATCCGGCGCATGGCGGCGCAGTCGGTCCGTCCGTCCGTCGGCATCTCGCGGCGCTCGCGGAGCTCGCTCGACATGCGTGCGGCTCTCACATCGGCGCTGGTGTTCGCGACGTTGCTAGGCGCGCGCGCGGCGCCCGTGCGCATCGCGCTGACGCGTCGCGCGGCGGCGCCACCTCTCTCGGCGATCGCACTCGCGGACGCGGACGCAAGCGCGTCGGGCGTTGCGGCCGCGGAGGTCGGCGACGCCGGCGTGGCGGTGCCGGCATTCGCGCACGGCAAGCGCGTGTCGCTGCGCAACTACGGCAACGTGCAGTACATCGGCCGCATCTCGGTGGGCAACCCGCGACAGCCCATGGACGTGGTCTTCGACACGGGTTCGAGCGACACGTGGGTGCCCGGCGCGGCCTGCGCCTCCTGCGGCTCGCACCGGCGGTTCGCGGCCGACCAGTCGAGCACCTTCCTGGACACGCAAGAGGCCTTCTCCGACTCGGTGCGTGCTGTCTCAAGCTCTCTCTCTCTCTCTCTCTCCATCAATCAATCTATCTGTCTTGGCGCGCGGCGGACGCGCGAGGCGCGAGGCACGAGACGCTCGGCAGGCTGACGGCTCGTGCGCGCACGGCAGTACGGCAGCGGGTCGGTCTCCGGCTCGGTCGCCGTCGACTCGGTCAGCCTCGGCGCGTTCAAGGTGGACAGCGCGCGCTTCGGCGTCGTGAGCGAGGAGACCGAGAAGCTGCAGGTGTTCGTGGCCGACGGCATCTTCGGGCTCGCCTTCGACGGGCTCGCGCACATCAGCCGGCCGACGCTCTTCACGGCGCTCGCGCAGCAGAACCGCGAGCTCGCCAACATGTTCGCCTTCTTCCTCACGCCCGAGGCCTACCGCGCCGGCAGCGAGCTGCACGTGGGCGGCTACGACCTCTCGGTCGTCGGCCCCAACGCCTCCTTCCACTACACGCCCGTGGTCAAGCTGCCCGAGTTCGACGCCTTCATGTACTGGACCGTCAAGATGAACCGCTTCTCGGCCGGCGAGGCCGCCGGCGCGGCCAACCTCTGCGGAGACCCCTTCTGCTACGCTATCGTGGACACGGGCACGTCGCTCATCAGCGTGCCCGAGGGTCAGTACGCCGCCGTGCTGCGCCAGATCACCGCCGGGCTCAACTGCAACGACGTCGACTGCGAGGGCGTGGAGCTCGCCGACTTCCCCGTGCTCGCGCTCGGCATGGAGCCCGACGGCGTCTTCCTGCTGCAGCCGGCCGACTACGTCGCGTGCTACGGCTGGGGCCACTGCGCCGTCCAGTTCCAGCCCACGGACGACGAGTGGTGGATCCTCGGCGACGTCTTCCTCAAGACCTACTACACGCTCTTCGACGCCGAGAACATGCGCGTCGGCTTCGCCTGCGCCGGCGACGGCTGCCGCGGCGGCAGAGGCGACGTCTACGGCGGCGGCAGCGGCGACGACGGTGCCTTCCGCGCCTGGGAGGACGCCTTCCTCGTCGGCTCGTGCCTCGCCGCCGCCGCCATGTTCCTCTTCGTCTTCTTCATGAACCAGCAGGACGAGGCCATCGGTGCCCGCGAGGAAGTGCTCCTCGGCGCCAGCGTGGACGCCGGCGCGCCGCCGGGCCGCCGCGGCAGCGCCTTCCGCGCCGACGACCCCAAGATGCCGCTGCTGCACGCCGGAGGCGGCGAGAGCGACGCCCGCGACTACGTCTACGCGACGGCGTTCCGCGTGGCCGCCGCGCCGCCCAGGGTCTCGTCGTACGAGGAGGCGCGCCGCAGCAACGCCGCGCTGCCCCCGCCCAGACGGCCGGGCTATCCGGGGGCCGACGGCAACGGATACGGCGACGGATACGGCGACGGCGACGGCGACGGATCTGCGGCAGTGTAGTCATCCATTAACGCCGGAGGCCGCCCTGGATCGCGGTGATGTTGAAGCGAGTTGCTCGTCTGAGGGTTCATCAATCCACATCCTCCGCCAGGACGCTTGGCGAGCGCCTTGGCGCCGACTCGAAGTACGTGGTGGCCGGTGATCTCGCCGCCACGTTCCAATCGCACGCGCACGCATCCTCGTGCGCTCTACCGACAAACTCGGACGGGCGACCAAAGCCGGACAACTCGCACTCGGCGGTCCGCATGAGGTTGATGGCGGCGTTGATGTCACGATCCCAATGGCTGCAGCGGCACTCTTGGGTGTCGCAACGCAGCACACGATGGCAGCGCTGGAGCTCCATCGCGCTCTCGTGGGCGCGGGAACTGGCTTGCCCTTCTGCCGCCGGCGACAGCTCTCTTTGCCGCGGAGACTCGTGTCCGCGAGACAGCGCACCTTCGATAGCGGCTGGCCACAGGTCAAGCAGAACTTGCTCGTGTTGAGCTCCTTCAGCAGAACCACCGCCGCGCGTCTGGTGAGCGCCTCGTGCAGCCGCTTCACAGGACTTGGAGCGTGTCTTCGGATGCCACTGCGCCGACTTCAGTCACCGTAAGCGACCAGCATCTGCGCGCCGGGAACCGGCACAATGCGCGCCGCGATCGTGTTCACCGCCACCTGCGCGCACCGCTTGTGGAAGAGCTCCCTCTTCGCAAAGGAGTGGTCCCAGCAAAACCACAGCAGCGGCTGCAAATGTATCAGCACGTAGCGCAGTTGGGAGAAGCCTTGATTGCCTGGCGGGTCGCGACCGCCACGAAGAGGTGACCCGGTGATTCTCGACGGCCACAGAATCCATCGATCGGTCCAGGTCTCGCTCAGAGGCGTGAGCATCTGCCGCATCTCGTCGGTCTCGGACAGTTCGCTCGGCTCGGTGTTGTAACACGCTGTTAAGACGGCACGATGCCTCGCTCGGTACGCCTTCTTCTCGGTCTTTGTCATGTGGGTGGTATCCTCGTGGTAGTGAATGCTGATCTACAGCCGCAAGCGCTTGCGGAACTTCCCTCGGAGCATGACACCAGCGTTGACAGCCATCTGCTTCCCCAGCTGAGACTCGTGCTCTGCCATGGCCAGCGTCGTGGACAGCGGGAAGCAACCCGCTTGAGCTTGTTCATCTTTGTAGATCGCGATGGTCCTCCATAGCTGCGGGTGTCGGAGTTGGATCTGCCGGACACCATGGGATGCCACCGCCCTCGCTCAGGCACCGCAGCGCATGCAGATTCGCGAGATGCCACGCCTCGACTTGGATCTGCTTGATGGCTCGGCAGGTGCGTTGGACGTCGCGCAGGAGGATCCGATCCTCGCACACTTGGTCCAATCGGCAGATCACGGAGCAGCGGCCTTTGCCGAGCTTGAGTGCTTTCTCCTTGAGTGTCGCCTCGGAGAGCACGCGCTTGCTACGGCCGCACGGCGCGTCGGTTTTGCTCGTCCTGACCGCAGTATGGTGCCCCACCGACGCAGCCTTGACTGATGATCCGGCTCGCTTCTCCTTGCGCGGCATGACTGTCGTGTTTCAGAAAGAGGAGAATCGACACGAGGCTTCTCAGGTATCCTCTCTCTTCCCTCGAAAGCAGCACCACTCCAACCACTCCTTCGCTCATTTCCCACTCTCTCTCTCTCAGCAATGGAAAACCGGCTGGGGTGGTGGGAGCGGTCGGTCAGCCAGCGCGCAGAGAAGACATGGGTCTCGTCGTCTCAAGACCTCGAGTCCTCCGCTCGCTCTAGATGGATCGAGTCCAAGATGCAGCTAGTGTGCAAGGTGGATCGTGCTGGACGAAGGACGATCGCGTGCGAACAGCACTACACGAAGAAGACATGCTCGTGCTGCGGGAGAACCAGCCGCGGCGTCACACGCGAGAAGGTCTTCTCGCGCTCTCACTGCCTTCTGTCGCTCGACCGGAACGTGAACGCCGAGCGCAACATCTTCCTCAAGAGCGAACACTTACTCGCTCGGGCTCCTGTTGATGGCGGCGTCCGTCTCGACACACATGGCGCTGCGGCGGCGACAGCCTTGCTCGAGAATGCGGCATTGCGCTCTGTACCCACGTCGCGAAGAAGCAGCCAACCTGTGTACGGACGCAACCAACGCATGATTGATACGCAGCGGTTCGTCTCACAGTCATTCGGAGGTTTGCGAATGTGTGTTTGTAACTTGTATCCGATGCATCTGGTTTTGACCAGAGCCCAGTCCATCGATCCTGAGCCGCTCCGCTCCTCGGCAAAATAGGAACCTCTATCGGACGCAGGGTGGATAATGTTCGTATTGGCCACACTTGCTTTTTGTCAAGCCTGAGGCGACCGTCTGAGGCGGAGGATTCTGAGCTCGGGATGAGAAAGCTTGGTGACATGTCGCCAGCAGCCGCCGGCCGCAAGTGCGCAATCCTGGCAAGAGCGCGGCGAGCGGGCCTGCCGCAACTGGAGGATCGGGCCAGAGGATTTGGACGCAGCCCGAGCGACCGACCGTGTCCGACGCTTGCTGCCAGGGAAGGAGTGAAGGGGAGCAAGGGAGGGTTGCAACCCGAGAGCCCAGCGACGATGGTTTGTTTGGTGTGAAAATGGAAGGACGGGCCGGCTGCCAGTGGCCGTCAACAGCAGCAGCAGCAGCATCCACAAGGGCCGACCGCCGACGCGGAACTTCCAGTCACTGCACGCGAAACGTGATATCGCGCGATCCGTTGTCTTCTCTGCCGTGAGCCGCCGCGCGGCTGCGGCCTGTCACTTTCGATTCCATCCACACCGCTAATATTGTCTCAGCCGCACTGAATCTATACAGCTGAACACAGTGTTTCGACGGACGGGACGGACGCCTCTCTCCCTGGCGTTAGACATGCCGCGGCGGCCAAACGTACTGCTTTGAATGAGCGAACATGCTGACTGCTCCACATCCCGCCGCACCCAGCCTGTGTGCGGCAACCAGTCATCAAGCGCACAAGTCACACAAATCAGTGCGCCGCCGCACAAATGTCGCGCCGCACAATCGCACCTAAGCGGAGCGCCCCCGCTCCCTCCCCTCCTCCTCTCCCCCTCCAAGCACGCGCCGGCGGCTTCTCCCCATAGAGAAAGGGCGTCGCGACCGGCCGGAGGCGTCGCGAGCGATCGACCCGGGAGAAGCAGGAAGCAGGAAGCCGAGCGAGCGAGCGATCGCCCGCCGACGCCTAGCAGCAGCAGCAGCAGCAGCAGCAGCAACAGCGGCGGCAGCAGCAGCAGCAGCAGCAGCAGCGAGCGGGGCGATGCGGCTCTCGCTGCGGCCACGCCGAGCGGCGGTGCTGCTGGCGCTGCTGGCGACGGCGGCGCCGCACGGCGCGCGCGCGGACTCTGGGTCGCTGCCGACGTGGCTCGCGTACGTGACGGGCGGGCTGCTGGTGATCATCATCGTTTACTACTGCTGCCGGCGCGCGCGCTTCGACGAGAACCTGCAGCAGCCGCTGCTGGGCGGGCAGTACACGGAGGACGGGCAGCCCATGACGCGCCAGGACGTGCAGGACTCGTCGGACGAGGTCAACAGCCAGTGGAAGTGCGAGGTCTGCGACTTCCACAACAAGGAGTCGACCAAGTCGTGCGTGCTCTGCGGCACGGAGCGCGGCTTCTCGCTCGGACTCGGCTCGCCCGCCGCCGCCAAGGACGCCGCGCGCCAGGGCAGCCAGGTCGCCGTCGGCCGCGACCTCGCCAAGGAGCGCTCCTTCAACCGCACGCGCTCGTTCGCCATCCGCCGGCTCAACATGCTCAATGCGCGCCAGCGCGGCGCGCGCAACCGCCAGGACTGGGTGCGCAAGGTCGGACTCGACGGCAAGCGCTACTGGGCTCGCCGCGAGCTGCCGTACCCGCTCGGGAACGCCAAGGCGGATGGCAAGGCGGATGGCAAGGCGGACGCCCAGGCCGACGCCGCGCCGGCCGCCGCCGACACGGCCGCCAACCAGGTGCGCATCGACGTGCCGGCCTCGGACGCCGACATGATCTCGCCGAAAGGCGCGGGCGGGTCGGCGCCGGCGCCCGCCGCCGCCATCGCCGCCGGCGTCGACCCGGACAAGGAGCTGGTGCACCAGCAGTCGCTGGCGTTCGTCTCGCAGCTGGCGCAGACGCCGCGGCACCCCGAGGGCCGCATGACGTTCAAGGAGTACCGCGAGGTGGACGCGCGCGTGGCGTCGCGCGGGTACGAGATCTCGGAGCAGGACCTGGAGATCCTGGAGCAGGTGGCGGCGCTGCCGTTCAAGGACAAGTACGCCTGGTTCCTCGAGCAGACGTCGGCGCTCATCAAGCCGTGGGAGGACGGCCACCTCAAGATGCGCGTGCACCGCGAGAACATCCTGGTCGAGTCGATGGAGCAGCTGCTGGGCGTGCAGATGGAGCACATCCACATGCCGCTGCGCATCGAGTTCATCGGCGAGGTGGCGATCGACGCCGGCGGGCTCGAGCGCGAGTGGTTCGCGCTCGTGACGGAGCGGCTCTTCGACGAGACCATCGGCCTGTTCCAGTGCGCGCACGTGGACTCGCTCGCGTACGTGATCAACCCGAACTCGGTCGAGGCGTCGGCCGACCACCTCCTCTACTTCCGCGGCGCCGGGCGGCTGCTGGGCCGCGCGCTGCTCGAGGGACAGCTCATGAAGGCGCACCTGGCGCTGCCGGTGCTCAAGCACCTGCTCGGCGTGCCCATCTCGTTCAGCGACCTCGAATTCTACGACCAGGAGGTGTACAACTCGCTCAAGTGGATCAAGGAGAACGACGGCGTGGACGCGCTCGGGCTGGACTTCAGCGTGAACAACCGCAAGCTGAGTGGCGAGGTGGAGGTCATCGACCTCAAGGAGAACGGCCGCAACATCGAGCTCACGGACGAGAACAAGCACGAGTACATCTACCTGCGGCTGCGCTACATCATGCTCGACTCGTTCGCGGAGCAGCTACAACACCTCATGGCCGGCGTGTTCGAGGTCATCCCGCAGGAGCTCATCCTCGTGTTCGACTACCAGGAGCTCGAGCTCGTGCTCTGCGGCGTGCCGGCCATCGACGTGGACGACTGGAAGGCGCACACGCAGGTGTCGGACGAGCTGCCGGAGGAAGTGCTCGAGTGGTTCTGGGAGATCGTCGAGGCGTTCAGCGACGAGGAGCGCGCGCGCCTGCTGCAGTTCACCACGGGCTCGTCGCGCGTGCCCGTGCAGGGCTTCAAGGCCATGACGAGCTACGACGGCCGCATCTGCCACTTCACGCTCAAGGCCGTGCCCTACCCGGAGAACGCCTACCCGCGCGCGCACACGTGCTTCAACCGCATCGACCTGCCAGTGTACAAAACGAAGAAGGAGCTCGAGGACGTGCTCTCTCTTGTCATTAATATGGAGGTGACGGGCTTCACGGACGAGTGAGCGGGCGGCCGGGCGGCTGGCTCCGCCCTCGGCTCCTCTCCGCGCGGTCCCGAGCCTCCGCGACTGCGACCTGCGGCGACCAGCGAGGCGAGCGCGAGGACGGTGGCGCGGGCGGGCGGGCGGGCGGGCGGGCGGAGCGGACCGGAGGGAGGCGCGAGCATGCGGGCGGCGGCGCCAAGGAGCGCGAGGGGATCGATCAACACGCTTGTATTTTTTGGCTTTGGAGGCTGGAGGCTCGCTCGCGAAGACCATCGCTCTGTGTGACTGGATCAAACTAAGCTCTCTCGACGTCATCCGCCCGACAGAGCGCTGATCGCTGTCACGGTTGACGCCGAACACAGCGCTCTATTCAGGCAAGTGACGGTACATTGCCGATCCGCGCGCCGGCGTTCCCGTTCCCCCCGAAGAAGAACGAGAAGTTGTCGCCTCGAGCCGAGCGACCGAGGGAGTGACAGCGCGCGCGACGCTCCGAGAGGCGCCATGGCGAGCTACAAGCCGACCGTGGTGATCGACAACGGCACCGGGTGCGCCGCGCCCGCGTCCATCGGTGCCTGCGCGGTCTGCGGCCGCGACTGACGCCTCCTGCCGGCGCGACAGGTACACCAAGATGGGGTACGCCGGCAACGCCGAGCCGAGCTACATCATCCCGTCGACCATCGCCGTGGGCGGCGCGGACGCCGGCGCGACCGTCCGCAGCCGCCAGGGCATCGACGACCTTGACTTTTACATCGGCAACGAGGTGCGTTGCCCGCCATGGCCGCCCGGAGCGACCAACGGACTTGACCGATCGGCCGACTGACGGACGGACGGACGGACGGACGGACGGACGGATTGGCGCGTGCGCTGGCCGTCTGCAGGCGCTGGAGCACGCGTCGACGCACCAGGTGAACTACCCGATCTCGCAGGGCATCGTGCAGAACTGGGACAACATGGAGAAGCTGTGGCAGCGCTGCCTGTTCCAGCACATGCGGTGCGAGCCGGAGGAGCACTACGTGCTGCTGACGGAGCCGCCGCTGAACCCGCCCGAGAACCGCGAGGCCACGGCCGAGATCATGTTCGAGACGTTCAACGTGCCCGGGCTCTACATCGCGGTGCAGGCCGTGCTGGCGCTGTACGCGTCGTGGCCCAAGGTCAAAGACCCGAGCCAGCGCTCGCTCACGGGTACGGTCATCGACTCTGGCGACGGCGTGACGCACGTCATCCCGGTCGCAGACGGCTACGTCATCGGCTCGTGCATCCGCCACATCCCGCTGGCCGGCCGCGACGTGACGCATTTCATCCAGAAGATGCTACGCGACCGCGGAGAGCCTGTGCCGCCCGAGGAGTCGCTCGAGGTGGCCAAGCGCGTCAAGGAGACGCACTCGTACGTGTGTTCGGACGTGGCCAAGGAGTTCCGCAAGTTCGACGCCAAGCCCGAGAAGCACTTCGCCACGTACGCCGACGTGCACCCGCGCACCAAGCAGCCGTGGCAGATCGACGTGGGCTACGAGCGCTTCCTCGCGCCCGAGATCTTCTTCAACCCCGAGATCTTCTCGACCGACTTCACCACGCCGCTGCCCGCTGTCGTCGACCAGGCCATCCTCAAGTGCCCCATCGACACGCGCCGCGGGCTCTACAAGAACATCGTGCTCTCGGGCGGCAGCACCATGTTCAAGGACTTTGGTCGCCGCCTGCAGCGCGACATCAAGCGCCTCGTGGACGACCGCCAAGCCGAGAACCTCGCGCGCCACTCGCAGTTCGCGCGCGCCACGGCCGAGGAGCTCGCCGTCAACGTCATTTCGCACCGCATGCAGCGCTTCGCCGTCTGGTTCGGTGGCAGCATGGTCGCCTCGACCCCCGACTTCTACCGCGTCTGCCACACCAAGGCGCAGTACGACGAGGAGGGCCCGCGCATCGCGCGCCACAACCCCGTCTTCAACGCCACGCTCTGAGCGAGCGAGCGAGCGAGCGAGGACGGGAGAGTGTGAGATTGGGAGAGTGCGAGAATGTGAGACGGCCGCCGCGCCGGCCCAGTAGACGGACAATCCACCGCGACCAGAGTGCTGACCGCTGCCGCCTTGCTCATGCGTCTCTCTATCCATGTGGCCGCCTTACTACTGACCGGCCTTAGACATTATGTTCGCTGCCGCCGCGGACCGCGCCGGCCCGAGCGAGCAACGACCTAGGCGACGGCGCGCGCGGCCGCGCGGCCGAGCTTGAGCCGGTCGCCGAGCGTGGTCTCGCCCTGCGCGCGCAGCCGCGCATCGAGCGTCGCGAGCATGTGCTCGGCCATGGCGTCGAGGTCGAAGTCGTGGCGCCAGGCCCAGTCCCTCCGCGCGAGCGAGTCGTCGAGCGAGCGCGGCCACGTGTCGGCGATCTGCTGGCGGAAATCTGGCGCGTACTGCATCTCGAAGCCCGGCAGGAGCTTGCGGATGGCGGCGGCCACCTCGGCCGGCGTGAACGATACGGCCGTGACGTTGTAGACGCGGCGCGAGAGCGCGTCGTCCGGCGCGGCCAGCAGCTGCGCCGTCGCCTTGAGGCAGTCGGGCATGTACATCATGGGCAGCCGCGCGTCCGGCGCTAGGAAGCACGTGTAGCGGCCGGTGCGCAGCGCCGCGTAGAAGATCTCGACCGCGTAGTCGGTCGTGCCACCGCCTGGCAGCGCCTCGGACGAGATCACGCCCGGGTACCGCAGCGAGCGGAAGTCGACGCCGAACTTGTCGTGGTAGTACTGGCCCAGCAGCTCGAGGTGCACCTTGGTGACGCCGTAGCTGCCAGTAGCAAGCGAGCGAGCGCGAGGCGGTCAGTCTCCGCGGCAGCCAGCCAGCCAGTCGGCCGGCCAGACAGTCGGGATGGAGGAGCAGAGGGGACGGGAGCAGAGGAGGGCCGAGAGCGGCGATAGGGGCGACAGACGTACATGGTGGTCGGATGTGTGATGGTCTCGTCCGGCGTGGCGTCCCGCGGCGTCGACGGGCCGAAGACGGCGATGGTCGACGGCGCGAAGACGCGCAGCCCGTGCTGGCGCGCGAGCTCGAGCACGTTCTGCGCGCCGCGCGTGTTGACGGCGAGCGCGCGTGCCGGGTCGCGCTCGCCCACGGCCGAGAGCAGCGACGCCATGTGCAGGACCGTGTCGACGCGCTGCTCGACCACGACGCGCGCCAGCGCCTCACGGTCCTGCACGTCGCAGTACACGAACGGCCCCTCGTCGCCCGCGCGACCCGCCGGCGCGCGCACGTCCGAGTTGACGACCGCGTCGGCGCCGAACGCCGCGCGCAGGAACGGCACGAGCTCCATGCCGATCTGGCCCGTGCCGCCCGTGACGAGGATGCGCCGCGTCGCGGCCGCGGACGTCGATGCGGCGCGGCGCAGCGCCACCGCCGGGGCCGCCGCGGGCCGTCGGAGCAGCCGCTGGGCCGTCGACGCGCACCGGAAGCCCATGGCTCCTCGAGCGCGAGGCGTGTCGGAAGGGGGCGGAGAGGCTTGAGGACGGCGCGTGCGCCGGATCGAGCGAGTCGGAGAGTGGCGGCTCGGCGGACGCGGACGCGCGCAGGGAGGAACGGACGGCCCAGAGCGTGAACTGACGGCGAGGCGAGGCGGGGCGAGGCGGGACCTGTCGATGCGCGAGGAGCTCCGCTCCGTCTATTGTTGTCATTCAAGTGGAGCGAGTTGCACTGGATGGAGACTAGGGCTGGCGTCCAGAAGGCGGATGCATTGATCGAGTGCTCCAAGCAGCCGAGACAGATGGCTCGGAGGCGACCAATCCGGACGCGGGCGGAGGGCGAGATCCAGCCGTAACGCTAACGGATTACGGCATCCGTCGGCTGATGCTCAGTCGCTGGCGAGAGAACGAGGCGGCGCCATAGGAACTCGCAAGGCGGATGCTTGTGGAGCGCAGAGCAGCGACCAGGAAGGAGGCGCGTCGTCCCGGCGGGATTTCGCGCCGTCGTTGAGATTGACTGTTCGCTGATGGACCAAATTGACAGGCGGGCTGGCGGGTGAGCGGGCGGGCGGGCGGAGGATTCGCATTTGAGGAAACTCAGACAAAATAGCACGCCGCAAAATCCAGAAATGTCGACTGTCTCATCCGCTCGATGCCAAAAAGGTGATTAGACGCGCCGACGAGGTTCTCTTGCGTTCACTAAGCACGGCGTCGACGGCGTTTCCTCCTACAAAAAGCAAGTCAGCAACAAGCGCAACGTCACTGCCCCAATCGACTTTGAAGTTACATCTGCGCTTCTTCAAGCAACCAGCGGATCCAAGCCTCGGCGCTGAGCCGACTGCACTCGAGAGCCCGAGGCGCGCTGCGTCTCCTTCTCCATCGACTCGGGTGCTTGCCATTCGCCGCGGTCAGACGCTCCGCGTGTGACCCACTCCCGCGCCGCGCACACTCGGTCGAGTTGCCGGCGTCAGTTATCGAGGGATGGGGCGTGTGCTGCCGCGCTCAAAATACGCACAGAGCTGTCAACACAACGCGCTCGCCACGAATGCGCGGACGCCAGCGCGCTCGATCGCGTGCCCGCCAAACTGGGCCGCGCCAATGAGCGAGACACTGTCCGCTCCATCCGCCTCTGATTCCGATCCGAGAACGACCATGCCCCTCAGCGCTGCGCCGTGACGAGCGCGGACTAAAGTGGCAGAGCGATCATCGTGATGAAGGAAGAAGGACAGGGAGAGCGAGAGCAGCGCGGTTCGCTTGCGTGCGAACTGCGAATCAAGCACTTTCTCTCTATTCGTGACTCTATGCGGACGGTAAAACGCCGAGGTCGATGTGTAGCAACTACCCAAGCCGCCTGTCGCCATGGAGCCGCTGCCGCTGCCGCTGCCGCTGCCGCAGCTCGCGGTGGCCACGGTAAACCCCATGTGGAGAAGCAGATCTTCGCCTACACGTTCTAGGCGCGCGACAAGGACGCTAGGGCCCTCACGGCCCAACTGCGCGACGCGGCGGCCAACCAGCTCGGCAACCTGTGCCTGACGCGGTGGAAGACCAACCGCGTCAAGGTCGCCGCCGTCGGCACGTTCCTCGGCGACTCGCTCACGGACCACTGCAGCGACAGGTTGCTCTGAGCGACTACGTACGCAGCGCCGAGCTCCGATGGAGCCTCTGCAAGCTCGCGAACGAGGGCGAGCATTCCAAGCTGGATGCGATCAGTTCCGAACTCCAGTGAATATTCGTCACCACGGACCTGCAATCCGCCGTCAGCGACGAGGGTGTGCTCGTCGGTGACGGGTGGCGAGAGCGGCTTGCTGCCGCCCTTCCACACGCGACGATCGCGACGGTGCAGACGGTAGACAGCGACGCCGAGTCAGCCTCATCGGCGCTTGTTGATTGACTGGCGCCGCTGAGATCATTCTCGCCGGTCGGTGATGCGTCGAGAACTTGGAGCGGCGGAGGTCGACCCGAGTGAGTGGGCAAGGCGCGGCGTGACGGCGGGGTCTCGAGCTTCAAAGTCGTGGCTGACAGAGAGGAGGCCGTGCGGCCGGCGACTGAGAGTTCGAATGGTCAAGAGAGTGACATCACGACTGCTGCAGGCTCTTCCTAGCCAGGTGCTGGCCGAACGGCGGACGGTCAGCAAGCGGCGATTGACTGCGGGAAGCTCCTCGCGGTTGAAACTCCTCGGTGCACAGCCAGCAGCTGTCGAGACTGCTCGCGTTCGACTTCAGACTCGAGTGGTCGCTCGAGCGACGCGGCAGACTCGACGCGACGCAGTGACGAGAGCGCGATCGCGTACGAGCTTCAGAGGTCGCGACTGAGCGACAATCCGCCGTCAGGAGCTGCGGCGCGACTGAACCGCGGCGCGAGCGATAGCGGCTCGGCGACGATGAGCTGAAGGCGGAGATTCGCGAGCAGGCACTGACAAGGGAGCCGACCCGCCGCGGCCGTACACAGCGGTCGCTCGTCGTGCACGAACGGCCTCCGGCTTGGATGGCACTCTCCGTCGGCGGTGCGACCGAGGTGCGCCGCGAACGAGAGACGGCTGGCGCTTTTACAGCGACTGCGCATGTTGCCACATTGATCGCGTGCTGGAGGATCGGTTAGGAGCTACCACATTCATATAATATCGTAGTCGGAATCCCATATAAGAGGATTTATGTTTCGGCTTTTCATCATATAGAACGCCAATGCAACGATATCTTCATTAGTTGATACACTAAATCACAAAATATATGAATAATACAGAGATCAGGATTTGATGACAATGTGAAACGACGTGCGTCACACACGCAGACTCAAGAGCATCGAGACAAGCCACGTCCTGGCCGCGCCAACGACGGCGCCACAACTGCACGGGGTTACTAACGACGTACCTCCCACTCGCGGCGGGAGCTTCTCATTCGGGGCTCATCGAGTTCGTCGGTCGATCCTGACCCAGGAGCGTCCGATCCCAAGATGTGCGCGCAGATCAATCGCATCGCGTCACGTTGACAGCTCCGTGTGCCTGCGCTGTAAAAGCGCCGCCGCCGCCTCATGACGCTCCGCGGCCGCGACATCGATGAATCGTCGATGAATCGTCGTGGTCGGCACGCCCGCCGCTGT
>JAADYC010000593.1:0-16831 GCA_023338135.1 Phytopythium kandeliae | reverse complement strand
CTCGTCGTGCCGATCACGTGGTTGCCCGCGAGCTTGGCGAGCTGCACGACGAACTGTCCGGTGCCGCCGGCCGCCGCCGTGACGAGCACGGTTTCTCCCGTTTTCATCTCGCCCACCTGCTCGAGCGCGATAGACGCCGAGATGCCGCCCACCGTGATCGGGAGCATGCCGGCGCTGACCGAAGGCGTCTTGATCACCGTTGCGGCGGGCACCTCGGCGTACTCGGCGAACGCGCCGAACTTCTGATAGACGACCGCGTCGCCCGCCTTGACGTTCGTGACGCCCTCGCCCACGGCCGTGACGACGCCCGTGGCCTCGAGACCGCAGCCGAACGGCGGCGACACATTGCCGTATGCGCCGTTGGTCACGTTGATGTCGGTCGCGTTGATGCCGACGTAGTGGTTCTGGACGGTGATGTTGCCGGCCGCGGGCGTCGGCACCTCGGGCACCTCGATGATCTTGGTCGCCGCGCGGAAGTCCTTGGACAGCGTGTGCACTTGGACGGCGCGGAACGACGGCATGGCGGAGAGGAGAAAGAGGAAGAGGGAAGGAGGGCGGGGACCGGAGGGGCTTGAGTGGCCGAGGGCAAGATGCCGAATGCCGAAGGGGAGCGCGCAAGCACGCAGCTCGCGCGTCGTTTTAGCGTCCGCTGATCTGCTTCGAGCTCGGCGTCGTCGACTGGACTGGGATGCAGTTCGGTGTGTCGCGCGCAGTTGATCCTCTCTTTTGAGCTGAAGTCGATCGATGAATGCTACGAGGCATATATATTCTTGAAGGGTGCAAAGATGGCTTTCTCTGAGCTCGAATGCAATCATGCAGCGAAAATGCGAAAGGCTATCGAATTCAAGCAGTGTTGGGAATGCCGGATCACTGCAAGCCAAGTTCCCGTTGACGCATACAATTTTCGAGAAAACAGAGACAGATGCCGACAGTTCTGCGGTAAACAAATTTGATGCCGTCACCATTCTAGAATAGGGAAGTTCGCCGTGCTAGGAGTACTATGCACACAGCTTTTGAATGCCGCTATTGTAGGCATTATGGAGCCTCTTCTAGGATGATCAAGCGAGGCGATTACGCCAACATCTCGCTCCAGCGACTGTCATCCATGTGGCCCACGCTAAATGATGTGGAACACACGCGCACGACTGATCCGGTGGCTCTCC
The DNA here is from genome assembly GCA_023338135.1 of Phytopythium kandeliae. NCBI lineage: Eukaryota > Oomycota > Peronosporomycetes > Pythiales > Pythiaceae > Phytopythium > Phytopythium kandeliae. The sequence goes on along the minus strand of JAADYC010000593.1, from coordinate 15,668 downwards.
GCTTCAACTCGACGACGACGACAATGCGCCTGCCTTCCCGCGTCGAGACCGACCGCGGCCTAAGGAGGAGGAGCGAGGAGCGAGGAGCGAGGAGCGAGGAGCGAGGAGATCTCTCCGCCCGCCGATGGGTTTGGATTCCCGCCCCCCTTCTGCTGACGTGACCGCTGCGATCCATCCCGAAGGCGGAGCTCTCACACCGCCGCCCATTCTCAAACCGACCCGATAGCCGAGCGACTCGAACGAGCCGGTCCGTCCGTCCGTCCGTCCGCCATGCCGTCCTTCCGCGCCTTCCAGGTACACCAGTACTCGCCGGACTTCCGCGCGGCGACCGAGATCATCGAGGTGCCCGAGGTGCCGCGCGCGTCGCCCGGTCACATCGTGGCGCGCCACCACTTCGTGGGCGTGAACGCGACCGACGTCCTCATCACCAAGGGCTTCTACGGCTACGAGCTGCCCTTCCGCCCCGGCTGCGAGGTCGCCGGCGTCGTCACGGACGTGGGCGAGGGCGTCGAGGGCTTCCAGGTCGGGGACCCCGTCGTGTACTGCACCATCGGCGCCTTCGCCGAGTACGGCGAGGTGCCGGCCGTCATCGTGACCAAGGTGCCGCGCGTGTCGCCGGAGACGCTGCCGCTCACGGTCTGCGGCGTGTCGGCGGCTATCGCGCTCGAGAAGGTGGGCGATATGAAGGCGGGAGAAACCGTGCTCATCACGGCGGCGGCCGGCGGGACTGGTCAAGTGGCCGTGCAGCTCGCCAAGCAGGCGGGAAACCACGTGATCGGCACGACGAGCTCGGACGAGAAGGCCGAGTACCTCAAGAAGCTCGGGTGCGACCGCATCATCAACTACAACAAGGAGAGCGTGGACGAGGTGCTGAAGAAGGAGTACCCCAAGGGCGTGGACCTCGTGTTTGAGTCGGTTGGCGGCGATATGTTCAAGACGGCGGTGCACCACCTTGCGCCGCTCGGCCGCATCATCGTCTTCGGGTTCATCAACGAGTACCAGGACGGCGGCGCGCGCAATGACTTCCTCGTGCGCGACCTCAACAAGGAGCTGCTCATGAAAGCCGGCTCGGTGCGCTACTTCCACATCAACCACTATCTGCCCATCATGGGCGAGTACTTTGCGCGCCTTCTCCAGGACGTCGACGCCGGCAAGCTGCACGTCGAGGTCGACCCCGTGCCGTTCAAGGGGCTCGAGAGCATCGCCGACGCGCTCGACCACATGTACGGCCGCAAGAACCTCGGCAAGGTCGTCGTGCAGCTCGCCGACGAGTAGCCGCCCTCTCCCGATCAATCGCCATCGTGCTTCGGCTTGCGGTCTCGCCATCGGAGGCACGGCATGCCAACACATCCATCCAATTCCAGTATGCCAATTGAAAATGCACTGATGCGATCGATCGACTTGCTTCCTCCTCAGTTTCTCTTTCTCTTTCTCTCTCTCTCTCTCTCTCTCATTTGGCTAACAGCCCCCAGTGATCGGCAGGCACCGCGTGCTCTCAAAGATCCCGAGCAAGTTGACCAGGAGCGACCAGACCAGCGCGAGCGAGCAGTACGCGAGCGTGAACCAACCCATGCGTGTGCTGCTGCCGCCGCTCCGCTTGAGGATCTGCGTCTCGTCCTTCTGCCGCGGCAGCCACACGAGGAACCCGAGCGAGGCGAGCTTGCACGCGTACGAGATCGCCACGGTGACCGTCACGTCGCGCCGCACGGCTGCCGAGTCGTTCATCACGTCCGCGTTGTGGACCTGCAAGGGTCCGTTCATCACCTTGGTGAGCGTCGCCGAAAACGGGCTGCTCAGGTTGTTGACCGTCGTCATGAGCCCATAGATGGCCGCCTCCGTTCCCTCGTCCGCGAGCTCGACGACCACGTACGTGCCGACAATGAAGCCGATGCCCGCCGGCACGGCCTCGACGATCGGGAGCCCGAGCCAAAACCATTCGTCCCGCACCACATCCCAGACCGTCAGCAGCGTGCAGACGCAGTCGACGGCCACAACCGCCACAGTCGTCGCAACCACGACCACGCGCCAGTTCCAGTGTAGCCCCTTCTGGCCCATGAACACGAGCGTGGCAACCGTGATGCCCGACGCCACGATCTGCGCCACCGAGATGTTGAAGCTCGTCGCGCGGGCCCAGAACATGGTCACAGGGTCGACCGCGACGTAGCTGATGCCACCAAGCACACCAGAGCAAAAGCTGTAGGCGATCACCTGGTACACTGCGCGGGACTTGATGGCGCTCCAGAGGCGAGCGAGGTACGCCTTGAGGCCCAGCGACGGAGGCAAAGGCCGAGGTTCCCGCACGCACAGCCACGTCACCGCCACGACCGGTAAGCACGCGCACGCGAGGATCAACATGCACGCCGGGAACGACAGTCCAAAGTCGAAGCTGCCGCCGTAGGGCGGTGAGCTGAGCCCCAGGCCGACGAGCAGACTGCCGATCGCGCTGAACAGCGTCCGCACCGCATAAATGGCCGTCTGCGTGCGTCCGCGGACGCCGAGCGGCTCGCGCTGCGCGTATTCGACCACCAAGCCGTCCGCCGCCACGTCCGAGATGAGGTACCCGAGCGTCGCGAGCATCATGAGCACGATGTACTTGCCGCCAGTGCTAGGCGCCGAGGCGTTGAGCGCCTGCGTCTCGGCAGGTGTGTAGTCTTGAGGCTTGAGCAAGCGCCAGGACGCCTCGGGGAAGTACGGCGCACCAACCGGCAGCACGCTCATGGCCAGCAGGCACACAGCGCACACGCTCCAGCCGAGTAGCATGTACGGCCGGCGGCGGAGTCCACAGATCGGGAAGCAGTCTGAGCAAATGCCAATGAAGACCTTGAGCGACCAGGGGATGCCGAGCAGCGCGCGAGCCGACGTCGTCGCCTGGCCCTCCATGTTGAGGTAGTAGCTCAAGAACGGTGTAACCGTGCTCGGTAGCGTGCCCATCATGAGCCCGACCGCGGCGTACTGCGTCAGGAGCCCGAGGATCTCGGCCGACAGCAGGCGCGGCGCCTCTCCGGCCCGCAGCGCACCGCCGAGCGTGACCCCGCCGCTCGCCAACGGCAGCGACGGCGAGCGTGATATCTCTTCGTAGACGCTCTCAAGCGGCGATTTGATCGGGCTCGCCACGGATCCGCGATCTGACGGCGCGAACTGGAAGGTGCCCGACACCATGCTTGGAGCAGCAGCCGATGGCTGTGGACTGTGACCACGCGCTCACTTCTAGAATGAGGGTGACAATGGGGTGGCGGGAGCGGTGCCAATGGGGATTGACGCCAGCCAGCGGCTTCGTCGCCAACCGCCAGTTGGTCAAGACGGATCTTTCAAAGGAGAGAGAGAGAGAGAGAGGCATGCGGGACCGGGCGAGAGACCACAGCGCTTCTGAGAACCGAAGGCAACGCGCCGTTGACACATATCGATCGGCCTACACCCGTCGCCGGCAAGGCGAAGACCGCGGAAGACCATCACGGCGTGAGGTTGCAGTATCTCTATCTACCACAGCGACACCTCGTCCAAGCAGAGGGCGGTCGGCGACCGACCGACCTCAACCCGCACTCACCCGCAGATTCGGGGTGCACGCGCGCGTCACCAGTCGGTCCTTTCAGTCATGGAATCCACTCCTCCGAGCGGTTTTTGGTCTCCTGCCGCTCTTCCAGAAGCGAAGGCGCCTGTCTCGAGTCTACGTCCATCCACGGCACCATCATCGGCCGCAAGCGCACCAGCAAGCGCGCATTGGCACAGACGGTCGTCACAGAACGCCAATCGCAGTGACATCCTCATCACTCTCGCGCTTCGTATTGCTCGAACACACCGCTCTTCACTGTCGCACAGAGACGCGCCGCAGTCGGCAGGCATTCGTCATCGGCGTTGCTATCGAAATCGCGCGCGCATCATCGCCGATCGGATCTTGATGACGCCCCCCAAATGATGACTCGGCTGCTTCGGATGGCACGAAGCGCTCATTTCCAAAGGCGCTTCGCACCGGGCAGTCCGCTTTCAGACGCCCGCACTCCTCGCACCCACCCACTCACGCCCATCTCCGTTCCCCCAGAGCGCCTCGCAATGCCCTCGTTCCGCGAGGTCGTGGTGCACACGCTGTCGACGGACTTCCGCGCGGCGACGAAGATTGTGACGCACCCCGAGGTGCCGACGGCGTCTCCCGGCCACGTCGTCGTCAAGAACCACTTCCTGGGAGTCAACGCGACCGACATCAATGTCACCAACGGCGTCTTCAACGACGGACCCCCGCCGTTTGGGTGCGGCCTGGACGCCGCTGGAGAGGTCGTGCAAGTGGGCGAAGGTGTCGACAAGGTGCGAGTGGGCGACGCGGTCGTGTACGACAAGTTCGGCGCGTACGCCGAGTACGTTGAGGTGCCGATCGCGTCGGTGATCAAAACGGCCGAGTTGTCCGCCGCGGCGCTGCCGCTCACCGTCTGCGGCATCTCGGCGTCCATTGCGATTGAGCAATGCGGCGAGATGACGACCGGAGAGACTGTCTTCGTGACCGCGGCCGCCGGCGGTGCCGGTCAGTTCGTCGTGCAGCTCGCCAAGCTCGCGGGCAACCACGTGATCGGCACGACGAGCTCGGACGAGAAGGCGGAGCACTTGAGGAAGCTCGGGTGCGACCGCGTGATCAACTACAACAAGGAGAGTATCCACGGAGTGCTCGAGAAGGAATACCCGAAGGGCATCGACATTGCGTTCGAGACGATTGGCGGCGAGATGTTCAAGACCGTGTTCGACCACATGGCCATCCGCGGCCGCATCATCGTGTTCGGCCACATCTCTGAGTACAAGCGCGATAAGCCGCGCTTCCCCTTCCTCGTCAGCGAGATGAACGAGGTGCTGCTCATGAAGGCCATCTCCGTCCGCGGCTTCCTGCTGCGCACCTACGGAGAGCTCATCCCAGCGCACATGGACCGCCTGTTCCGCCTGATCAAGGAGGGGAAGCTCTCGGCCGGCGTCGACCCGGCCGAGTTCCACGGCCTCGAGCAGATCCCCGATGCCATCGATCACATGTATGCGCACAAGAATGTCGGCAAGATCGTCGTGCAGCTTCCCTGAGGCGAGTTAAGGCGAGGCGAGGCGAGGTGAGGCGAGTGGGCGAGGCGAGGCGAGTGGGCGAGCAGGTGCGTCGACTCGAGATGTTGCCGGCACACGTCGCAGGCGTCAAACACTCTAGCATCAAATACATCACGTTCGCCCGCACTATATGTTTTCACATGCCTACGTACCAATTCAGACAACCTCTATAGTAGCCTCCCTCGATCTTCGCTCCCCGCGCTTCTTCCCATACAAACGAGCAGTACGACACCGACTACCCAAGTCGTTCGTATCGGGAACGAAGGCAACCAGGCAGCAAGCATGAAGGCGCTGATCCTCGTGGGCGGCTTCGGCACGCGCTTGCGGCCGCTGACGCTGTCATGCCCCAAGCCGCTGGTCGAGTTCTGCAACAAGTCGATCGTACTGCACCAGATCGAGGCGCTCGTGGCGGTGCGCGCCACCTCTCTCGCGCGCCTCGCCGGTCTTTCCGCTCGAACCGACTGACCGCCCGCTTCTCGGCGTCGCGTGCTCTACTACTGATGGCCGTAGGTGGGCGTCTCGGAGGTGATCCTGGCCGTTAACTACCAGCCGCAGGTCATGCTCGCAGCACTCGAGTCCATGGAGAAGAAGGTACCGCGCGCGCGGAGCGAGAAGCGCTCGCCATGGCCGACGCGACTCGATGCCGAGTAGCGCTAACTCCTGTGTACCGGTGTGCACATGTGTGTGTCTGTGTGCGCTTGTGTATACTGCGGCGGGACGCAGTACAACATCAAGATCTCGTGTTCGCACGAGACGGAGCCGTTGGGCACGGCCGGGCCGCTCGCACTGGCGCGCGAGCTGCTGGATGACGGGGACCCGTTCTTCGTGTTCAACAGCGACGTCATTTGCGAGTATCGGCTGCAGGAATTCCTCGAGTTCCACAAGAACCACGGCGCCGAGGGCACGATCCTTGTGAGTCCCTTGACGCGCGCGTGCTCTCCGACTGCTCGTCGCGGTGTTGGACTGACGCGGGTGCCTTGTCGGTCGCTCCGGATCCAGGTGACGCGGGTGGATGAGCCGTCCAAGTACGGCGTCGTCATCTCGGCCGAGGACGGACAGATCCAGCGGTTCGTAGAGAAGCCGCGCGAGTACGTGGGCAACAAGATCAACGCGGGCATCTACATCTTCAGCCGCGAGATCCTGGATCGCATCCAGCTACGTCCGACGTCGATCGAGAAGGAGATCTTCCCGCAGATGGCGGCCGAGGGGAACCTCTACTCGATGGTGTTGCCCGGCTACTGGATGGACATTGGCCAGCCCAAAGACTTCCTCTCGGGCATGTGCCTCCACCTCGACTTCCTCGAGCGCACGGGTCCCGAGGAGCTCACGCACGGCTCCAAGTTTGTTGGCAACGTGCTCGTCGACCCGACCGCCACCATCGGCGAGGGCTGCCTCATCGGACCGAACGTCGTCATTGGACCGGGCTGCGTCATCGAAGATGGTAGGCGTCGGGCGATGTGGCTACCGATCCGGCAAGGCAGACGGACTAACTGCGCTGTTGCTGGGGCCGCAGGTGTGCGCTTGAGCCGCACGACGCTGCTGCGCGGCGTGACGGTGCGCGCCAACTCGTGGATCCAGTCGAGTATCATTGGCTGGGGGTCGACTATCGGCCGCTGGGTACGTCTGGCTGGTGGAAGGAAGCTTCTGACTGTCACTGCGCTTGGCGGGTGGCGCAACGCGCTCTTGCTGATTGCTGACTGGTTGATTGGTCGAATTGTGGCGCAGTGCCGGATTGAGGGCATCACGGTCGTCGGTGAGGACGTGCAGGTCAAGGACGAGAAGTTCATCAACGGCGGACTCATCCTGCCGCACAAGGCCATCTCGGCCAACATCCCGGAGCCTGGCACCATCGTCATGTGAGCGAGGAGAGCCTCCGTTCGCACTCGTGGTGACTGGAAGGGCGAGGAGCGCAAGAGAGGAACGCACAAGAGGAACGCACAAGAGGAAAGAAGGAAGAGAGGGAGGAAGGAAAGAAGGGTTGGACACCTGCGTTTGTGAATGTGATGGATGGCCTCGGCTGCCTTGTTGGTCCACACAACTGCACTCTCCGTTCTGCTCCAGGACGGAAGGAGCTTGAGTCGCCCACCATGCAAGCAACGTTGGGGGAGCGAGAGAAAGCTGGCCACGACGCTGTGCGCTTTGTATTGGAGTTACGTATGCGAACGAGCATCGGGACGCATTGCCACGAGCTGGTGAACCAAAACTCCGACGGTGACAGCATCGACGACTCACACGAGTCGGCGAACGCGCCGACGACTGGTCATCCCTCCATCCATGTCGTCGTCGCGTTCACCGCATGCGTGAATTCCGAGCGAGAGTTTACGCCGACATGGGCGAGGCCGTCTTGCCAGAGGACGACGACGACGTGGACGAGCGAAAGTGCGACGCGTCGAACAGGCGGAGCTGCTGCATGTCGACTTCGAGCTTGCCCTCGAGGCGCTCGACGTGGTGACGGAGGTTGCGGATCTCGACCATGAGGCTCGAGAAACCCTCCTCCATGCGGGCGACGCGCGCGCGGTCGCGGTCGCGGCGGCGGTAACACCACTTGAGCGTCTCTCCGAACACGACCATGGCGAACGCGAACACCATCGAGAAGAGCCACTCGTACCACTCAATGTGTGCGAAGCCGAACAGCTCGTCGCTGACCACGGGGATGTTCGTCACGCTCAGCGTGAGCGCGAGCGAGCCGACAGCCGCCATCTGCATCCACTTGTTGCCGAACAGGTCCTTGAACACCGAGTTCGTGAAGCTGCGAGCAGTGTACGCGCGCAGCATCTCCATCGTCGTGATGTACACGAACGCCATTGTCTGAGAGCGCGACGTGCCTTCCGACACGCACTCGTAGTCGCCACCGTAGCACAGCAAGTCCGCCGTCTCGTAGTACATCTGCGACCGGATGTTCTCGTCGAAACGGTAGGTCCCGTTCGCGAACTGCGCGCCGCAATTCGTGTACAGCTGCCACCCATTGCCCATTCCCATCCAGCGAGAGCACACCACGTTAACGTACGCCTTCACGCCCGCGTCCTCATCCACGTCCGCCGTGATGTCGTTCAGCAAGATCAGCTTGAAGTTCCAGTAGAGGCCGCACACGAACACGATCAGCGCACCCGATGCAATGAGGAACGCGTTCGACAGCACGATCACCCACAGGCGACCGAAGATAATGTGCTGGTCACGCGGACGAGGGCGAGCATTCATCACCGTGCCGTCACCCTTCTCGAGACTCAGCGCAACTGCCGCCATGCCATCCGCAAACAGGTTGAGCACCAAAATCTGCAGCGGCTCCAACGGGTTGGGCATGCCCACCGCGATCGCAGTGAAGATGACAGTGATCTCTCCAAAGTTTGTCGACAGCAAGAAACAAACGAACCGCTGGATGTTCTCGTAGATCTCGCGCCCCTTCTCGACGGCCGAGACGATGCTGCAGAAGTTGTCGTCGGTCAAGATCATGTCCGACGCACCCTTCGCGACCGCCGTGCCGGCAATGCCCATGGCGACACCGATGTCTGCCTCCTTCAACGCGGGGGCGTCGTTCACGCCGTCACCAGTCATGGCTGCGACGTGCCCTTGACGCTGGAGCGACTTGACAATCTCGATCTTGTCCTCAGGCTTCGCGCGCGCAAACACTGCTACACGGCTCGTGATCTCGTCGAGATCCGGATCGGCAAGATAGATCCCCTGTCGTGGGCGGAGCACCGAGCAGTCAATTGCTTCTGCATCGACATCAGCGCCAAGCGGCAGCAAGTCAATGTTCTTGGCGATGGCAACGGCCGTCTTCAGGTAGTCGCCCGTGATCATGACGGTCCGGATCGATGCGTCGCGCGCCTTCTGGATTGCATCCTTCACGCCCTCGCGCGGAGGATCGATCGACGCAATTAGACCCAAGAAGATGAGCGGCTCACACAGCGCCTCAAACTTGACCTCGACGTCGTCTTCCACTTCCGAGAACGGAATCTTCTGCAGCGGACGAATTGCGACAGCGAGCACTCGCAACGCCTGCGACGACAACGCGTCGACAGCCTCGAGAATACCCTCGCGGTCATCAGGAAGCATCATGGACACGGTACCGTCGGTGCGGAGAAACTGCGCGCAGTTCTTCACGATGTAGTTCGGCGCACCCTTGACATTCGCGACGTACTGGGTGTTCGAAGGAAGAGGGAGAGCGTCGAAGTCTTTCCCGATCGGCACAGCATTCACGGTGATCATCATCTTCCGACTCGATGAAAACGGCACCTCGGCGACGCGAGGGTACGTCTCGTTCGCCGCGTCGCGGTGAATGCCAGCCTTGGCCGCCGCAACAATCAGCGGAGCCTCTGACGAGTTCCCCATCGGGACCCAGATCATCGACCCGCTCTCTGTTTCTTCCTTCTGGAGGCTCGTGTTGCTGCACAGCGCGGCAGACAATAGCGTGGATCGAACCAGGACGTTCGTCTTGGACTGGCTAATCCCGTGGCGCAAAATGTCGCCAGTTGTGGGATCGAACCCGGCGCCAGTGATGTCGTACGAGATCGCGTCTCCCCACATCTTGACCGCCGTCATCTTGCCTTCCGTCAGAGTCCCCGTCTTGTCCGTGCAAATCACCGAGCTCGCGCCAAGCGACTCGACGGCAGCGAGCTTGCGGACGAGAACGTGCTTCTTCACCATGTCGGCAGTTCCGGTCGAAAGGCAAATGGTCACGACCATCGGAAGGCCCTCAGGGACAGCGCTGACCGCAAGCGAGACCGCGACCATCACCATGTTGAGCCAAATCGGCCGTTCCGGGTTCTTCGGGTCACCGTACTGGCGTACCATGCCCACCACAAAGACGATGACACAAATGCCAAGCACCACGGCTCCCATAAGAACACCCAGGTGGTGCAGCGACTGCTGCAGCGGTGTCATCTTCGGGTAGTACTTGTCGATGAACCGGCGCCAGCAGCTTGGTTTCTTGCCGTCGGGGCCTCCTCCGCCCTTCAATAGAGCGGCAATCGAGCCAACGCGCGTCGACATGCCAGTCGCGACTACCACGCCGACGGCATTTCCTGTGGCAACCGATGTCGACGCGAACACCATGTTGTCCGCAGTCAGCTTCTGGCTCTTGGATATGTCGGCGTCAAACTTCTTGAGCACGTCTTCCGACTCGCCAGTGAGAATCATCTCGTTGACTTTGAAGTCCGAGCTAAAGGTCAGGCGAATGTCAGCGGGCACAATGTCACCCGTCGCAAGAACAACGATGTCGCCAGGCACGAGCTGGTCGCTTGCCAACTGGATCTGCCGGCCGTCGTCACGGATCACGACGCACTGCGGCGACGTCATCTTCTGCAGAGCATCGAGTGCGTTGCTAGCGCTGTACTCTTGCGCCGTCGCAATCACAGCGTTCAGCGTCACAATAGCGATGATGGCAATGCCTTCCACGAACTCCTGCAGCGCGACCGAGGCGATCGCTGCTGCCATCAGCAGGCCGATGATCACGTTCGTGAACTGCAGCAGGAAGATGACGTAGATCGGGATCTTCTTCTCCGCCTCCAGCGAGTTCAAGCCGTGCTTCTCGAGCAGAATGGCCGCGTCGTCGCCCGACAGTCCGCGCGTCGGGTCGACCGCGAAGGTCGTCAGGATCTCGTCGATCGATCGGTCGTGCCATCCGCGCTGGTCGTCTTGACGGTCAATGACTTGGAACGAGTCGCGAGTCTTCTCCGGATCCATCGCCACGAGGCGTTCGGCGTCGCTCATGAACCGCGAGCGGTGTCGCTCCCGCCGCGATTCGTCATCGTCGCCAGCACCAACTGAGGGTTCCTCTCCCTCGAAAAAAGAGTGTTCTCTTCCCCGACCGCCGTCACCGGCTTCGCTCGCATGAAAGAACGAACCGGACCGGCGGCCGCTCGCCTCTCTAGGAGTACGCACCATACGGTAGGAAAAAGAAGAGTTCGTCGACGCGGCGGCGGAGGGCGACGCTGCATCCGCCGTCGCAGTCTTCGGTTCTAGTTCGTCCGGGCATGTTGAGGAGGAGACACGCGCATCCGACAAGGAACGCGCAGAGTCGGCCATCCACGGAGAAACCTCACTGAGCGGAGTAGCTTGAGACTCCAGACTGGCGGGAGGCTCGGACACGACGGACCCACGCGAAGCGAGGTCGGATTGGGCGGCGGACGGGCTGACGCGGAGCGGAGCGGAGTAGGAAGACACGCGGGGGAACCAGACGCAGGCAGCCGAGGCTGGCACTTGCGCGGAAACGAGCGAATTCCAAAGTGGCGGCTGCGGCAAGTGACGGCTGCGGCAGATGATACCAGCAAGGACAGCAGCAGCACCAGCAGCAGCGGCGGCGGCGGCGGCGGCATACTTTCTGCAAGTCGAGCTTGAACAGGCGTTGAAAATGCAAAGAGTGCGCCGTCCTCTATTCAAAGCAGCATAGACACACAACACTCATCTGAACAAAGAGGTGGAATGGGGATAGGGTAGGGCTGGGGAGAATCATGACGCACTTCATGTTCATTGGCGGAGACTTTATGACTAAAGCCATACTAAAATTAATTCGGTGGCGCTGGACGGAAATGGGTCCTGATGGACGAGAAGAATGCTGGTTGGGTGTCTGCGGTGGCCAGTGGATTCTCCAGCGGCACCCACCCGCCCGCCTTCTCGGCCGCTCCCCTGGCAGCGAGACTCGCAGCTCAACAACAACACCCCCCCCCGCCGCCGTTCACTCAGCGACCAAGCGACCGAGCAACCGACCGAGCGACCGAGCGACCGAGCGATCGAGTGCTCTCCCGCCGGATCTTTTTCTCAGGTACAAAAACTTGATTAGTGTTCTAGCAGAAAGCCGACCAACCGATGGGTGTCACGAGATCGTGCGCGGTCATTGGTGCAAAAACTGGCAGCGAGGGATGATGCGACAGCAATATTGCCAAGCGACGCCACGCCAGTGCTCGCGTACTTCCGGATGGATTGCACCCGTATATAACACTCCACCCGTCGGCCGAGGTGGTGCCGCTCCATTTCCACCAGGCTGGTCGCTCGCTCGGCGACAAGTCTGCCAGTGCTGGATACGCGCAGCCTTCAAGTTGAAAGTCAAGCAAGGCAAGGCAAGTGGCCGCCGTTTTTGTCGCGCTGCGCGTGTCGAGGATCATGCCACTCCAAGAGGTGTGTTGGTCCGGAGATGACTCGGCTGCGTCACCCAGCTTCGATGGAGAAGCATCCCCTCGAGGCGGCTGACGAATCGGTACGGTACGATTGACTGGGGTTTTGTAAGCAAAGACGCAAAAGCACGCCCACCTCGAAGGAATGATTGCTTTCTTTCGGGGCATTCCGATCCGCTTCAACTTGAAGCGGGTAATCTCCACCCATGCGAGCCGCCGTGTAATGCTGGCTATCCGCGTGTCAATTCCCTTCTTCTAGATGGTCGAGAGTACGCTTACTGCACCGCACGCCGATGCCGAGTAGCTTCGACTTGACTGCAGCGACGTCCTACTCTAGCGAATGATGCATCGCATCGGCGTTCCGCTCCGGAACTGGACATTCGGCTCGTCATGGAGTTCGATCGCACCCAGGCAATCACTATGCCGCGTTGCGCTGCAACCTCTTGGTAAAATGGATCGACCATCTGTGTGAACCATGCGGCAGCTCGGAGAGATAACGATGAATACTCTGTGGACACATCACGGCAGCCATGGCGTATTCCGACGCGACCACAACCCGTCCGTGGTTTGGACCGATCGCCAACTGAAGAAGACCTATGTTCCGCTGTCAAACCGTCGATTGCCAAGCGCCAGGGCTCTAACAACTGCTGCTACTCCAGGGAGGATTCCACCGCCACAGCCACGCCCTCGCATCCAAGCCATCCGCAGTCATACAACGCACACATGCATTCCACACACCACGCTCGGTCCGACGTAGCTGTCTTGCTTGCCGCTCGCGGTGAGCTACTGCGAGGCAAAATTGAACTGCACGTCGCCCTGAACGGGCTGGAAGTTCAAAGCTTCGCCCTCGGTGCCACCCTGGCCGGTCGAGACCACTGCCGGCGCCAGGGTTGCATCCGCCTCCTCAGCATCGTCTTCGAACCACGTGTCCATCAGGTGTCCTGCGGTCCCGCTCACATCGTCGTTCTGGTCGTAGCACAGGTCCTCGATCTTGGCTAGGCAGCCGCTCTCCTCCACCGCGATCTTTCCCTCCGTGGGATTCTTCGTCAGCAGACTCTCGATGGCTTCTAGAATCACGAGCTCCACCATCGGGTCCTCCCACTCGTCCAGCATGGGGGCGAACGATTGCAGCACGCCCATGCGCACTAATTCGCTGATGAACTCGGCACTAGATCGGACGATAATGTTGCACATTGCCCACGTCGCTTCGCGCCTCACGCCATACTCCGCCCACGACATTTGCTCGACCAAGCCGTTGATGACTCCCGGAGCTTGAAGCATCGCCTGCACTTGCTCGACTTGTCCTCCCGCAATGTTCGAGAGCATCCAGCACGCCTCTTCGCGAACAGCGCGGCTCGTCGTCGTCATGACGCGCGGGATCACTTCCAGCAGCTTCGCGTCGATCACGGCTTGCGAAAAGGCAATGTCAGCCGAGACGATGTTGCCCAGAAGACGAAGCACGGGTGCGAGGATCACGCTGCTCTGTGAAATGTACAGGAGCTCGACAAGACGCGGGCACAGTCCGGCCGTCACGATAGACGTCACCAGCTCGCTGTCGTGAAGCGTCAGCTCCACGAGAGACCAGCAGCTATCACACAGCGTCAGCACCTTCTCGTCCAGCATGTCGGAGTCCTCGTCCTCGAGATCGTCGTCCTCGCCGATTGCGTCGTCCATTACTTGGAGCGGACGTAGATCCGCCTTCTTTGCCTGGAAGATCATGTTCTCGCCCGTCTCAAAGTTGATGTCCACATCCACGACCTCAACGGTCTCCGCGTCCACCTCGCGAACAAAGCGAACCACAGCGATATCGTTCGGAGCAGGCTTTCCCGTATTGATCTAAGCGCACACAAAACATGACATCGACAAGGTATAGACAGCGCTCAGTCAGTCAGCACGGACACCACAAACTGAGATCAACAGAAAACTCACCTCGAAAATGCGCCACGGTGCCATGACAGCACTTTGCTTGAACTTGATGGACTCGCCCGATTCCCCGTTCGACGACACAAAGTTGCGCACTTTCTCATCTGAGAGCTGGAGGATGATGCTTCCGAGAACATCGAGCACCTCGCGCTTCGTGTCGGGGTTGAGCACGCCGCAGTGTTCTATCACATCGGGGAACTCGACGATACTGCGCAACAGCCACACAGCCGCACGACGCAGCGCCGGAGTCGACATGCGGATGTGCGGAAGCACCAGGCTGGGCGGGCACACCTTGACGATCTCTTCACAGCAGGCAGGAGACTCGGACGCGATATTGCCGAGGCACCATGCGGCTTGGATCTGCAGCTCCGAGATGCCCGACTGGAACAACTGCACGAGCCGAGGCACAGCGCCAGACTGGACCACAATGGCCGCCTTGTCCATGGACGAGATAAAGCGCAGCGCGAACGCCGCGTCCGAGTGCAGTTGCACCGCGTTCGAGTCGGCGATCTCCTCCTTGAGGATAACCACGAACGACGGCAGCGCTGCCAGAATCGTCTGCCACAGCCCCGCGTGCTGCGAGTCGCTCTCATCAAACAGCGGCGGCACGCCGCTCGACAGCAGGTACACAAACGCACGCATCGATTTCTGCCGTGTCGTCGGGTCCCGGTGCTGGATGCCTGCCACCCCGATTCAGAACGACCAGTCAGGATCCTAAACCACTCCCACCACGCGTACGCCAGGCAGAGGAGAGGCGCACCGAGCAGTAGCGCCTGAGAGCGCGCAGCCAGGTTCTGCAGCAGCGCCTTCCTCGACTCGGCAGCCTTTGCGAGCGCGGCGGCGTCCACGCCCGCGCGGGGGAAGTTGGCCTTGAGATTGCGCCGCGTGGCGTACGCGTCCTCCTTCTTGGCCTTGCGGATCGAGAGCATCGTCTCCTGCCGGTTGCGCCGCCCCGCCAGCATACCCCCGGCGCCGCCCGTCTTGACCGACTTGCGGGCGTGTGCCGTTGGCGTCGTCATCTCCCTCTGTCCGTCGTGCTTCCGCGCTTCCGCACTTTCTCGCTTGTGAGCTTGGGAGCGAAGCCTTGCCTGCTGGTGTGCGGTTGTACAAAAGAACAGTGTAATGGAATGTTGGCGATGAAGGGAGGAAACGCGCAGTCTCGGTAGGGAGGCGGCTCAGACATTCCAAGATAATTCAGGAATGAGTGTTGATTGATAAAGCGCATGCACTCCGCAAACAAGCCATCACAGTTACCACCACCCAAGGAGTCGCGATCCAAGAGAACGCTGCCGCATGCTTCAGCTCGTCAGAGTAGTTCCACGCGGCTGCAGCGTGGCGCTGGAACGACGCTCGGCGGCGATTGCGAAGAGCTAGCCACGGAGCTCCCGGAATCCGCTCGTATCTGCAACAGGTTGGAAGAGCGTGGAGCACGCGGATTGCACCGCACAGTCGCCAACAATTTGCGCGCGTTGATGCAGGCGTCCAGCTTGCACTGTGCGGCGCTGTCGTCTTTGACCGAGCTGTATTTAGCCATCCATATTGAGCTGAAGGCACGATGCGGTATTATCT
>JAADYC010000592.1:0-16839 GCA_023338135.1 Phytopythium kandeliae | reverse complement strand
TCCTCGGGTTGAAGTCGGGAAGTGGGGATCGATTCTCGGATGCGAGAATCCAGAAACGAGCTCAGTTAGGAATAAGATCGTTTCGAGATATTGTGTGCAGGCATGCTTTGTCAAGGCCACAAGTGGTTTTACAAAACGGAAGTATGCAAGTCATCCGTTGTCAATTCTTCGCCAAATTGGCAAATGAACGGCATACCTCGACATTGGCGATCGTATCTCGCGACTTTTCCGAAATATTGATAATCATGATGTTGAAAACATTTTAGCACTATGGTCGAGAGAGTCGGCAACGGTACGAATACAGTGATGGTCATCCAATGATATTGCACACGGTGGCGAATTGTTTCCGTCACTGGAATTGTGAACGCGCTGGGCTTGATGTGGATTCTTGACACCGATTTATCCAGACTATCCAGATTGTCTCATCTCTCTCATCTTGTGCACTCTCGTGTTGCGTCTTCTTGCGGTTACGGTCTTCGATAAAGCGCTCTTAGAGACTCGGCGGGCCTTGCGACTGCCCGCATCTTTGCTCTTGCTGCACCATACGAAACCAGAGGAAATCCGCAATTGTATAGTCTGGATCGTTTGCTTGCTCTGTCTGGACCGTCTTGTGACAAATCACCTTCATCACCTATTGTTTGTTGTGCCCCGCAGTGGTTGCGTGGCCTCTTCCCACACCATTTTGTCCCAAAGCGTCCGTCGTCAACGGTTGAGGCGACGGCACGACCGTGCAAAATGTCGGTGCGTGAATGACTGTATCATTGTCCCACCTTCTTTCAACTGCGACACTGTCTCGGCGCTCACCGTCTATGCAATCTTTGTACAGAATGCGTGGTAAGTGGCCGAGTAAACCTTCCCACCTCTCGACCTTACAACAATCCAATACACATGATCTCGGCCCGCTTCTGTACACTTACGTGGGCCACACAGTCTGACAATTATGCCACTAAAATTTTCGGATCTTTGACAGAGTGTCCCATGCGCCGCCACATGTCTTTCTCGCCGTTCTCGAACTTGTAGCGAAGGCATCCACTACCATGACGACTCTCTTCGTCACGCTGTTGTTCACCTCTTGATCGATCGAGGCGTTGAGTTTGCCGACTATTGCGCGCACGCACTATACAGTTACACAGTGTATAGTTTCGCACTATACAGTTACGCGAGCTACATATCGTCGCGGCAATGATTGGGCGGCATTTGGTGAGTCATCTCGTTTACTGCGCTGTTGCCCAAACGGTCGAATTTCTTTGCGTTGGCTCGATAGCCCAAGCTGAAGGCGGGTAGGCGGCGTAAACGTCCCACGAGAACGACCAACTGTGGCTGCTCAAACGTACATAGGCGGCGTAATCATGGCCACGAGTAAAATCGTCTTATGGATTCTGGCCAACTGTGTCCTGCAATAAAAGCTCCTTGTCCGGGCCGACCGTGAAATCAAGACTGTCCAACCTTCGTGAGGTACATGGCTGCCTGAAGCATCGCATCGATTTCCAGAGACGAGTTGCTCAAATTTGATCGCTTTAGACGGGATATCATCGCGAAAAGGGAATCAAGATCGAAATGTTGTTGTCATCGCAAAATTCTCGCTAATTCAGCGCTCCGGATTGGCGAAAACGTGAGTTTCACCTAACCTCGAAACGTGCACATACTTGATACCCCGTCCAAGCCGTTCTCATTCAGCAACTCGAATTTTGATCAATCACTTGCCTACAGCTCTCGCGGTTTTGCGAGCTGTCGTTTCTCTCTCTTTTGTCTCACCATACGAAGCCAGAGGAAATCCGCAATTGTATAGTCTGGATCGTTTGCTTGCTCTGTCTGGATCGTCTTGTGACAAATCACCTTCATCACCTATTGTTTGTTGTGCCCCACGGTGGTTGCATGGTCTCTTCCCCACATTCCGTACCGAAGTGGAGGACTTCCGATGTGACATTAGACTCCTTGGACCAAAAAAGCAAGATCGCCAGCGACCATTTTGTGCGCTCTGTCCCGCCATTTGTGCTTTGGGCACAAAATAGTCAAGCCGTGCAGGCGGTGGTCGAGAAACGGAACGAACACAAATGAACACGATGGAACGCGGCGACGGCGACGAGCGCGGCGGCGACGCGGGCGCTCCAGCGGAGCAAGCGCGGGCGTCGGAGCATGCGCCGACTCGTGCTGCTCCCAGCAGGAGCTCGGGCGTTTCGGCGGCGGCCCAGGAGGCGACGGACGAGCTGCTGGAGCTCGAGACGTTCGCGTCCGTGCTGGACCTGCCGCTGGACGACATCGACCCGGCGGTGCACTACCAGCTGCCGTCGCCGGAGCGCGAGCCGTCATCCGAGACATCGGACGCCGCGGCGATCGCCGAGCGCATCGCGGCGGCCGACAAGGAGCTGCTCGCGGCGCAGGAGCTGCGACAGCGCGAGCAGGCGCAGCAGGAGGCCGAGGACCACGCGTACGAGCAGGAGCAGGAGCAGGCGCACGAGCGCCAGCGCCAGCACCGGCAGCACCAGCAGCACCAGCAACAGGCAGAGCCGGAAGGCAAGGGAGAGGAACAGGCAGGGGCCGAGGCGAGCTCTGCGCAGCCGATGCGCGCGCTCGTCTGGTTCCGGCGCGACCTGCGCGTGCACGACAACCTGGCGCTGCACACGGCGCTCAAGCGGCTGGCCGAGGCCCACAGCGGCGGCGGCGGCGGCGGCGGTGCCGGCGGGTCGCTCCTGCTGCTGTACACGGTGCACCGGCCGCGCATCATGCTGTGCGGCGCGAACCGCTTCCAGTTCATGCTCGAGAGCGTGGCGGACCTGTCGGCGGCGCTGGCGGCGCGCGGCGCGCGGCTGCTCGTCGCGCGCGGCGACGGCGAGGCCGTGCTGCGGCGCGTGCTGCCGGCCTGGGGCGTCTCGCACCTCTTCTTCGACGCCGCGAGCGAGCCGTTCGCGATCGCGCGCGACGAGCGCGTCGTGGCGCTGGCGCAGCGCCTCGGCGCGCGCGTCGAGGTCACGCGCGGCTACACGCTCTACGACCTCAACGCCGTGCTCGCGTGCAACGGCGGCAAGCCGCCCAAGACGTACACGTCCTTCCTGCGGTCCGTCGCGCTCTTCCCGGCGCCAGCCGAGCCGCTGCCGGCGCCGGCCGAGCTGCCGCCGGCCGCGCTCTCGTCCTCTCCGCGCGAGCTGCTGGCGCGGCTCACAGGCTTCTGGTCGCGCCGCGCGGCCGCCGGCGAGGACGAGGAGCCCGAGGAGACGGCGGCGCTGCTCGCGGGCGTCGCCGGCCCGGCGCGCGACTTTGGCGTGCCGGCGCTGGCCGAGTTCGGGTTCTCGCCGCCGCGCAAGCACCCGTTCATCTTCGGCGGCGAGCAGGCGGCGCTGCGCATCCTGGACGAGTACTGCGCGAGCGAGGCGCGCGTGGTGCGGTTCGAGAAGCCCAAGACGTCTCCGGCCGAGACGGAGCCGTCCGCGTCGACGACGTCGCTGAGCCCCTTCATGTACTTCGGCTGCCTCAGCCCGCGCACCTTCTTCCACCGCGTGCACGAGATCCAGGAGCGGCACAAGCAGGCGGCGTCGGCGCCGCCCGTGAGCCTCGACGGACAGCTGCTCTGGCGCGAGTTCTTCCACTGCCACGGCCGCGCCAACCCGTTCTTCGACAAGATGGAGGAGAACCCGCTGTGCCTGCAGATCGACTGGCGCTGGCACGCCATCCCGGCGACCGAGGCCGAGCTGACGGACGACGACCGGCTCGCGCGCGCGCAGTTCGAGGCGTGGAAGGAGGGCCAGACGGGCTACCCGTGGATCGACGCCATCATGATCCAGCTGCGCGATGAGGGCTGGATGCACCACCTTGCGCGCCACTCGGTCGCCTGCTTCCTCACGCGCGGAGACCTCTACATCTCCTGGGTGCGCGGCCTCGAGGTCTTCCAGGAGCGCCTGATCGACCACGACTGGAACATCAACGCCGGCAACTGGCTCTGGCTCAGCAGCTCGGCCTTCTTCACGGCCTACTTCCGCGTCTACTCGCCCTCGACCTTCGGCAAGAAATGGGACCCGGACGGCAAGTTCATCCGCAAGTACCTGCCCGTGCTCGCCAACATGCCGCCAAAGTACATCTACGAGCCGTGGAAGGCGCCCATGGCCGTCCAGCGCGCCGCCGGATGCCTCGTCGGCAAGGACTACCCCTTCCCCATCGTCGACCACAAGATCGCGCTGCGCAGGTGCCTCGCCGGCATGAAGGCCTCCTACGCCGCGGGTCAGTACGGCGTCCCGCCGACGCCCGCGCCGCCCGCCGGCCCGCTCAGTCCGCGCCACAAGCGCCAGCGCGAGGGCTCCGCCTCCTCCGGCTCGGACGACGACAAGGCGCTCGAGGGCGGCGCGGTCGCCGACGCCTGACAGCCACGCCAGAGCCCTGTCTGCCTGCCTGCCTGCCTGCCTGCCCGCTTGTCTGCCCGCCCGCCCGCCCGCCCGCCTGCGCTCGCTTCCTCCACTGCCTCTCGCCTCCTCCCCCTCCCGCCCCGCTCTCGCTCGACTGGGAGTATCTATCACGAGCAAATACACACGTGTCAATCTATTGGTCGCCGCGCCGGTCCCACCGGTCCCGCCGCTCACTCGCTCGCTCGCTGCGTCTCCGTCTCCTTGCGCTCCCTCGCCTTGTCGATAGCGGTAGCCTCTCCCCGTCGGCGTCGGCGCCGCCGCTCGCCCCCAGACTCTCGAGCGCGGACGGACTCGCGCCGTTTACGCCTCCTTCCGCTTGATGTACCCGCTCGAGCAGAAGGCGGGCTTGCACACGTACCGCCGGCCGAGCGCGCGGAACTTGCCCTTCTTGACGATCAGATAGGCCGTCGCGGCCAGCAGCGCCGCCGCAACCGCCAGGCCGTCGCGCGCGCGCGTCGCCAGCGGCGTCGAGTCGGTGCGCAGGCTGACCGAGGCGCTGACGACCGCGAGCGCCGCGAGGCCGAGCTCCACGAGCAGGTTCGCCAGGCTGTGCTGCTGCTGGAAGGAAAAGGGCGACTCGTCCCGCTTGTCCGGCGCGTAGTTGCCCACGAGCAGGTCGTACGCGTCCTGGCGCAGGCCGTCGCTAAAGTTGTTGAGGTAGTAGCGCGTGACCGAGTTGACGCCGTCCTGCAGCGCGCCGGCCAGCGTGCGCTTGCCCGTGCGCGTGAAGTCCGTCTTGAGCGCGCCCGTGCCCGCGTACATCTTGCTCACGTAGTCGGCGTTGTCGGCCCAGGCGTTCTTGAACACGAGCTCGAAGCTCTCGAACGGCGAGTCGAGCACGCTGGCCGCCGCCGTGGAGCCCTCGGCGCGGCCGTCGGCGCCGAGCAGCCCGAGCGCCGTGAGCGTGCAGCGGCGCGCAAAGAGGCTCTGCACCACGTTCGTGCGGTCCAGGTTGTCCATGCAGTTGACGCGGAAGACGCCTCGCTGGCGAGAGAGCAGCTGGCCCTCGCCGTCGCACTCGAACCAGCCGTAGTGCGCGAACTGCTCCTGCACCTCGGCCAGCAGCTTCGACAGGTTGTGCCACTGCATCTTGCGGCACTCGTGGTGGAAGTCGAACCAGACATATGCGATCGGTTCGGCGAAGAGCTGCGAGAGCACCGGGGACGGCGCCGCGGCCGCCGCCGAGCCGCCGGGGCCGTGTGCCGGCAGCGACGCCGCCGACTGCAGCGCCGGGCCCGTCGACCGGCCGCCGCTGCTGCCCGAGGACGCGCTCGTCGGGGACCCGGCGGCGCTGCCGTTCGCGGCCGAAGGGAGGCTGGGCGACGTGCCGAGGCGCTTGTGCTTGGGCGACATGCTGGGCACCGTGGCCGTGGCCGTGGCCGTGGCCGTGGCCGTGGCGTCCGACGCGCGGGACTGCTGGTTGTACTTCTTGACGTACTTGCCGAAGGCTGCGCCGAGCTGCGCTTGGTCCCTCACCGTGCTGCTCTTGCCGGCGCGGTCGATGAGGTTGACGGCCGTGACGTGGCCGTAGCGCTGGATGATGTTGTCCATGTGCGCGCGGAAGGCGAGCTCATTCCAGTCGACGATGCTCTCGCGCGCCGAGAAGGCGTAGCGCGTGCGCGGCATGTACTTGAGCGTCGCGAGTTGGTCCCAGTAGAGCGGGATGCTGCCGCGGATCTGCACGTACGAGCAGATCGAGCGGTCGGGGCGGACCACGACCACCTCCGTCTCGGCGAAGTTGGCGGCGAAGCCGTCCTTGTCGACGCCGCGCACGTTGAAGCGCGTGCCGACGCGCCGCCAACTGCGCCGCGTGAAGAAGAGCAGGTCGCAGCGCTGGCCGCGCACCTCGCACTTCTTCATGACCTTGACGAAACCCGAGATGACGGGGATGACCCAGTCGCTGAGCGCCGCGTTGTCGAGGAAGGGCGCGAGCACGGGCTTGTTCCAGAAGAAGTCCTCCTCGCTCTTGGCGCACAACGGCAGTGCGCGCGCTCGCGCGCTGCTGCCGCTCGCCGACGCCGTGGTGAAGCGGCGCTGCGCCGAGAGCGTCAGGTCGAGGTCGTACGAGAAGTAGAAGGTGCGGCTGGCCGCCAGCTGCGCGATCATGCGGCAGTAGGCGCGCTCGTCCGCCTGCTCGCGCGCCGACGCGTGGCGGAAGAACGAGGCGTGCGCCGCCGCCGACACGGGCACGAGCTCGAGCGCCAGGAGGCAGTAGATCTTCTCCGAGTTCGGGCCCGAGCCCACGACGCGAGAGTCCGTCACGACCGCCAGGTACGCGCCGCTCAGCAGCGAGTACACGCCGTAGACCGCGTGCACGGGCTTGAAGGCCGACGCCGCTGGCGCCGGCGACGGCGCGCACGCCGACGGCTCTAGCGACACGCCACCGCCGGCCGGCGTCACGCGCACCCACGGCGCGCTCGCGCCCGCGCGGCAGTCCTCTAGCAGCAGCTCCGCCGCCTGCGGGTACACCTTGAACATGGCGGCGGCGGTGATGGCGGTGGCGGCGGCGGCGGCGGCGGCGGCGGCGGCGTTCCCGATTCTCGGCTTGGCCGCTTGATGGGGAGTAAGACAGAGCCGAGCAGATGGACCGACCGACCCTCGATATAGGGTACTATTGCGCGC
Organism: Phytopythium kandeliae; assembly: GCA_023338135.1. NCBI lineage: Eukaryota > Oomycota > Peronosporomycetes > Pythiales > Pythiaceae > Phytopythium > Phytopythium kandeliae. Next base: position 9,823 of record JAADYC010000592.1, on the reverse strand, counting down.
GAGGGGACGTCAGCGAGCCTGCGAAATCTATAGGGACTGTATTCAACGCGGTTCGGAATACAATCCTAGGACAGGAGTGGGACAGAATAGTGCGCTCAACCCATCATCATACTCGCCGAAACCGCCACTCTTGTGATATACAGCATAGCGATCATCACTCGCTCGCCCGGATCGAACCAAGTCGATGCGCGCACGAGAGAGCCGCCGGAAAGGATTCGCGCCTTCCGAAGCGCGCTCATGGCCGGAGCGGGCTCTAGCTGCCTCGCCTGTTTATATAGTTTTAGTGCGCGCTCTTCGCTGGAGAGCGACTGCGCTGCTTGCTGCGAGTAGTGTACGAGGCGGGTAGAGATGGAGAGGAGGCGACCAAAGCGGGCGAGCACGCGTCCTCGTGCGCCGCGAGAGCTTCACTCGGCTATCGCATGTGCGTCGTGCTGCTGGGGCCAGTAGGCGGAGCGAGCCGGGGCTTACCGGCGGCGGTGCTTCAGACGGTGGCGGCGCCGCACGCCGAAGGACTTCACGCTCAACACCTCGACGTCCGGTGCGTCCTCATCCGGCGGGGATTGCTTGACCGAGACCAACTTCATGGGCGACTGCTCCACCACGGAGAGCCTGGGGAGGCGGACCGATGTCTCGGGGGCTCCGCCGCTCCGCAGCACCTCCGCGAACGACCGCACGTGGTCGCCCGCCTTGTCCAGCACCTCCCACTCGTCCTGGACGACCACCCACTGATCCGACACGGCGGACGGAGCGCCAGCGTCACTCACGGCCGCGACCTCGCTCCAGTCTTCTTCGTCCTCCACGTCCGCCGAGAGAGTCTCTTCACCATGGAGGTCGTGGAAGCACAGTTCTGGCTGGTTGGGTCGCTGCTGCGTTTCGTCCCGGACGAGCTCTCCGAGCATGACCGCTGCCACATCCACGCAGTAGTCGGCAGCTGCCAGCACGTCGCGCCGAACCTCGAGCGCCACAGTCGGGAAGATCTCGCCCAGCGTCTGCAGCTTCAGCGCGCTCGCGACCGTCTCCGAGACGCGCACGCGGCGAGCCACCAGCGCGTCCGCGTCCTCGGCGTCGGCCAGCCACTGTGCGGCCGAGCGCTGGGGTGTCTTTCGCGACAGACTCGTCGTCATCGCGTCCGGTCGAGGAGGAGGAGGGGCGGCTGCGCTTGGCGTCTTCAAGGTCGAAGCGAGAATGGCGCCTCCGGAGAAGGGCGAGCAGCTTGCAGCATGTACGTTGCAGGGAGAGGCTAGTTGCTACTTGAAGGGGGTTCGCGGCCATGGGAAAAGGCGGAGAACGGTCTGACGGGGCAAGCGTCAGCGCCTCCATTGTGCAACTGGGTGAGTGCTGGTCTGACTACACCCCAAGCCCGAAGAAGCGACGTCGATCGCGTCACGATCTGGCGCTTTCGAATCTTTGGCGGACGCAATCGGCGGGGTATCGTATCTCGGAGGATGCTTGAGTTGTATTTTGAATCGACGCAGAAGATCACCCAGGAATCGATCAGGTCTTACAGGCTGAATGTGAGTCGACCTGCTGACTTTTCCACGGGACATCTTCACTCACTCCATGCCGCCGTCACTCCCTAGCGCCGGGAATGCAAGGACTAGCCGTCAGTTGCACGCAGAAGCGCACTCCCGCGTCCTGGCAGGCGAGTGACGGTGCGCGTGGACGCTCCGAGGGACGAGTTCACGGCTCTCCGAGCGTCTGCCGGCCTGGACCGCGAAGGACGGAGCTCAAAAGCTCGGACGAGCGTCGGTCGTGACGCCAAATGCGGACGCCTTTCGCGACGCCAAGGGACATGAACGGATCGACCGATCGCACAGCTCCGAGAAGCCACAATCCGCCAAACCGCGCGCGGCTCATAGGCAGGCGGATCGCGCGCGAGCCTCGTATGAGAAACGTCGGATGCGGATCCATCACGTGATGACGACCCTCACAGGCGGAGTGAAACTGCACATGCTGCGGATACAATGGCAGCAACCGCCGCACCTACGCCAAGTGGCCGAGAAACGCCGTCGTAAATGTTCGATAACTCGGCATGCAAACCTGCGGTCGTGCGCTCTGGTGCATCGCATGTCCAGAGTGAACAGTGAGTCTCCCGATACACGAGCTTGACTCGCTCTGATCCTCAATCAAGCCATCGACACGTTTCGTGAACACATTAGCTCAGCCAAGCAGCATACCGACTCGCTCGTCTGGCACAGGCGTTTGCTCCTACTGCTGACTCTTGTTGCTAGCCTCGATGCCGTGGCTGCCGCGGAAACCCCTCTGGATCTCGGCGATTGTCATGTCCGACGTCTCCGGCACCATGAAGTAGATGAAGATAATAGCCAGGGAGCACGTGCCCAGGAACGGCATGAAACTGTAGTTGGTGATGGCCTCCTCAACGTAAGGGAAGCCGATGCCGATCACAAGTGCGCAGAGCCACTTGATCACGAGGCAAACTCCAACCGCGTTGCCACGCGCCGAGTCCGGGAACAGCTCGCCGATGATCGGCCACAGGAGGGGGCCGATACTCAAATCGTACCCGACGACGAAGACGCCGAGGAAGACGATCGACAGCCAGCCGATGCTGTACACGAGCGAGAACGTCATGCCGACGCAGCAGAGCGCCATGAGGAAGATGCCGGAAAGGAGCATCGGACGCTTGCGCAGGTACTTGGTCAGAACCGAGGCAATCGGCACCGGCGCTACATTCAGGAAATCGATGATCATGAGGCCGGCGCGCGAGTCGGAGAGACCGGCGTCCTTCAGGATGGACGACGAGTAGAAGAAGACCGCGTTGATGCCCACGAGCTGGTTGATGCACGTCAGGCCGAAGGCGATGGCGAGAGGGCGGCGGAACTTGGGCGAGCTCAAGATCGTCCACGCGCTGTCTGACTGGACTTCTTCCGACGCGGCGCTGATCACCGACGGCAGCTTGGACCGGCGCTCGTTCGCCTGGATCCAGCCCATCATAGTCGCGACGTTGTCCTTACCGTACAGACGACCGAGCGCGTGCTCGGCCTCCTCATCCCTGCCTCGCGTCACGAGCCACACGGGACTCTCCACCATCACCGTGAATGACACGCCGAGGAAGCCAATGGCGTTCAGGATGGGCATGGCCGCGATCCAGCGCCAGCCCGAGCTGGTGCCCCAGTACCAGAACGTCGTGGCGACGCCAAAGATACCAAGCGTCGCCGACAAATGCGTGTTGATACCGATTGCGTGGCGGTTGTGCGGCGTCGAGATCTCGCTGAAGTATGTGTTGACGACTGACATGGCGATGCCGTTGGCGATGCCGACGATGAACCGGCCAGCCGAGAACCAGGCTGCGGACGACGCGGCGACTTCAAAGATGCAGCCAACGATCATAATGATGGCGTTGTACCGCAGCGCCTGGCGACGACCGAACTTGTTGGACAAGAACCCGGACACGAAGCTGCCAATCATCCCGCCGACGATCCACGCGTTGACGAGCAGCGTCCACGTGGTCTTCGTGTGGCCGGGGAACATGAGACACGTGCCGTCTTCGATCGGCCGAGCCTTGCACTCGTCCGTGTTGTTGAATTTGCTGTAGTTGACCTGCGAGTTGGACCAACCGTAGTGGATCGCCTCCAGCATCCCAGCGAAGACACAGGCGTAGAGCACCCACGTGGGCTTCAGAGAGCGCTGCTCCGCCAGCAAGAGTGCCGATTGGCCGCCGGGGGAGACTGCTGCCGCGTACCCCGGTGTCTCGGGCCCTCGTTGCTGGGTCGACATGCGGGGTCTTGAACGGTCTTGCGGTCGGCGCTGGCTGTGTCGGAGGGCGGCGAATTGGGAAGTGAGGACTCCCTTGAGGAGGGCAAAGCGAGCGCTCGGAGAGGCGTGTCTTTGCCGGAGAGTCGTCCGAGAGGGAGCGCCTGCTACGATGGGCGAGACCCTCGTCCGTGGTCGCCTGCGCCTGTTGCTTGTCCGAATCGCCTGCGCGATTTATGCATGCTTGACGAGGAACTGCCGCTTGGCCAGTGATCAAGCGGCAAGAGGATAGGCAGGCTTGAATGAGCCGATCCACTTCAGACGGAATAGGGTTAGACAAAATATTGAAAGACTGTCCTAAGCGCATGCATTCTCACTGTACTGGGTTTCAGTAGGAATGACTCACAGGCTGTCTGGTCTCAGGATCCGCGATGAAAGTTCAATCTGCACAAGTGCACAAAAGCGACCGACTTCAAGTTCAGACCGTGCTGCACATCGATGGTACCGTGGTCCCAGTCCCTCGCTGTGCACGCCCACTCGCCTGTCGTGGGAAACTGTCGCGGGAAGGAGGCATGCGCACTCCAGTGGTTGGCGGGAGCGACCCAGCGCGGGATACTCGAAGCAGCCACTTTCAGACGCCGCCATCACCGGACGAGTCCATGCGTGCGTGCGCGGTGGATGGGTGTTATTTCGTGGGCATCGCCCAATCTTCAACCACGCGCACGGCTTACGCGCCACACTCATCACGAATGAAGTCGCGCCAGGGCGGCTTGGCGCGCAAGCAGCCTCCGTGGCCGCCATACCACGTACGAAGAGCATCAACTTCATACGTGAGCAACATTGAGCTACTGTGTCGCTCCACCTCTCTGATGTATGGGCGGTCGCTGGTGATAGATTGCGTACCCAGCTCGCTCGCTCGCTCGGTCGGTCGATTTGTCGCTCGATCTGCGAGGTCGAGTGCTCTTGTCGGGAGATCGAGCGAGTTTCTTCCCGAGCCCGCGCAGCACTCGCGCCAGAGCGACCGAATAGCGCCGCGTGGGCGGACTCCACGCAGCCTGTCAGCGCCAAATGGCCCGCATTTGCTTCTCAATTGCCACATACAAAGGCAGCACGCTCTTGAAATGAATGTCCGCCGCCGATATCCGATATCCGATATCCGATATCCGACCGAAAGGTCGCACTTACAACGCGAGACGAGTCCAGCCATGGACGCTGCCGTCGCGATCGACACGCTCACGTCGTGGGCCGATCGCGCGCAGGCCCCTGCTGCCGCTCAGGATGCCGCCGCGCCGCGCTCCAAGCCCGCGTCACGCGTGTTCGCGGCGAGCACGTCGCTCAACCGCGCGATTGCACTCTGGAGAGGCCCGATCTGGCGGCTGCGCGCTGACGCGATCGCGATTCCGACGAGCGAGTCGCTGCGCGGCGCGGCAGATGTGGCTGGACGCGTCCTGAGCGAAGCAGGCGAGCAGATGGCTGTCGAGTGCGCGGCTGCTTCGCCCTGCCGTACGGGCGAGGCCGTCATCACGCGTGGCTGCGCGCTGCCGGCGCGCTTCGTCATTCACACGGTCGGACCCAAGTACAGCGCGAGGTACCACACGGCGGCCGAGCACGCGCTACACATGTGCTACCGCAGCGTGCTCTCGGCCGCCAAGGAGCGGACGTTGCGCTCGCTGGCTATCGGTTGCATCTACTCGCCCAAGAAGGGCTACCCGCGCGAGGAGGCCGCGCATATCGCCACCAGTGCGTCGTATCGCTTCGGAGGCTACTGAGTGAACGGCGACGGACTCATAGGCTATGTGTGGATGCGGATGTGGATGGCACGCGGGTGGTTGCTACAGGGACGGTGCGGCGGTTCCTCGAGCGCTTCGGCTCAGACTTGCACCGTGTTGTGTTCGTCGTGGACTCGCTCGAGGATGAGCGCATTTACGAGGCCGTGCTGCCGCTTTACTTCCCACGCTCGGAGCGAGAGGAAGAGCAGTCCAGCCGCCTCCTCGTTGACCGTGATCTCGGTGCGCTGCTCTGTCCGACCGCCTGTGGCGATTGACTCGCTCGTGAAAGCGCCGACGATACTGATGCCGACGTGGTGTCGCTCACAGGCGACGAGTTCGGCGAGCCTGTGATTCCTGAGCGCAAGATCCGCATCGGCGCGCTGTTTCAGCGCGAGCGCGACGGCGTGGACAACCAGATCGACAATGCGCGTACGTCGAGCTCTTGGACTAGTCGACCAGTCAGCCTGGACTCATGGCTGACGCGGCTGCATTCTCCACCAAGCGTCCGACGAGGTCTGCAAAGCCGAGGACGAGGACGAGGATGAGGACGCTGCGGGCAGGAAGTTCCGCACAATGACGAGTGACCCGGACGCCGAGCGGCTCGGACGGCTCCGACATGCCCAAGAGGACCGACAGCGCCGCGCGTTGCTGGCAGGCGCGGACGCTGACCGTCAGTGGAGGAAGAACACAGCATCCCGCTTCCACTCGGCACTACTAGCTGGCAGTCGCGTCCTGACGAGCAGTGACGACGACTTCGACGACCTCCGAGCGATGGACTTCCTGTATCTCGCGGGCGTCGACCTCTCTGGAGCCCCGGTACTCGCGTACATCGCCCCCAGATTACCGCTGACGCAGGATCTGCACCGCGTGGAGCTCTTCGTGCTGCACACGTTGCAGTCGGTCGCGACGCGCAGCGCCAGTGGCGTCGGCAGCACCGGGAACTACAGCGTCTTGTACGTTCACAGCGTTCCGACGGAGGCGTCAGGCGCCGGGGAGACGGCCGGCAACCAGTCGACCGCGGCCGCGGCGTGGCTCTCGCGGCTGTTGGACGTCTTCGGCGCGGACAAGGCGCGCCACCAGGCGACGTTGCGCTTCTTCTACATGCTCACGCCGAGCATGTGGCTCAAGTTGCTCGTGCTCGTGGCCAAGCGCTCCGTCAGCGACGTCTTTTACGCCAAGATCGTGTACTTGTCGGCGTCGAGCGCGCTTGACAACGTCGCGCCGAGCCTGCGGTTGCCCCAAGGTGTATACAGGTCCGTTTAGAATCGTTGGAAGCGCGCCTTTTGCACCGTGTAGCGACGCCTGAAGCTGGCTAACGTTGTTGGTCGATGCTTGACAGCAACAGCAAGACGGACAAACGGTAGCCGCCGGCGTCTTTCGACAGCGGTAGCAGCCAAGAACGAGGGTGATCAAGCGTGTTCAGAGGTGCTGATGCTTCTCCAGACGACAACAAGAAAGAGGAAACGACCAGCACCTAGCTGGCCACCGAGGGCTTGCCGGTTGTTACTCTCGCGGACTCGCTCGAGCTGCATGGTACTAGCAGAGACAAGAGTTGAGTCTTCACGGTCGCCATACCTCCGTCCTAGCTGGTCCACTTGGACGCACGCTGCACGATCATGAGCGACTGCGCGTCCGATCCCGCGACGAGCGTGTCGCTCTCGGCGTGGATCGTGAGAGCGCTCCAAGCCATCGGCCCAACAGCCACGGGCGTGACCGCCACCGTCTCCATGCTCTGGTCGCGGCCCGAGTCGAGCCGCTGACCCAAGCCATTGACCGCTGCCATACTTGCGGCTGAGCGACGCTCGTACTCGATCGGTTCGCGGTCGCGACGCCCGTGGTGGAAGTCCCAGCAGTTGACGACGCCGTCGTCGCCGGAGGAGAAGAGGTAGCGCGGCGACGCGGTGTGCAGCTTGACAGCGCGCACTGATATATGAGAGAGAGATCGCCGATGAGGCGTCGATGAGGCGTCGATGAGGCGTCGATGAGACACCGATGGGACCCACAGCGTCGATCCATGCACGTACCTGCGCGCTGGTGCTTCGTCTCCGACCGGAAGGGTGAGTCGAGCCGTCGGCGGTCCCACAAACTGACGCGTCCGTCGTCCGCGCCGGTGATGAGGAGCTCGGGACGCGTCGGGTGCGTCTCGATCGACGTGAGCACCGCGCTCGCCTTCAAGCTGGACAGCATGCAAGTGACCAGCGAGTAGTACAGCACGCGCATGAGGACAAGCAGCACGGCGAGTCGACGCAGCGGCCAGCGGCTCCTCACTCGCTGCACACTGTCACAGGGAACTGGTTGCTAGTCGTGATGTCCCAAATCCGCAGTTGACTGCCCGGCGCCGACCTGACCGAGCAAGCGAGTGCGTGAGGCGACTCTCTCTCTCTCCTTTTCATAGGCGTCAGGTCGGCGAGACGCGATCGCCACAGTGCGCTGCGCACCCGGCGGTCGCAGCGACCGTGTCTCTCCCAAGCAGCTTGACCGCGTTCAGCGGCAGATGGCTCGCCTCCGGGTTCTCTGTCGCCATCATCCACACCCTCACTCATCCGTCAGTGAGCGCTTCCGTCTGTCGAGGCGGCCTCGGTGGCGTACCGATCGTGGAGACGCTCATAGCTTCGTCCAGCGACAGCCAGGCGAGCGCGCCGCCCGCGCTGGCACTCACGACCGCCGCCCCGACCTCGCTCACGTCCAGAGCCGTCGCGCCGTGCGCGCCGAAGACCGCAGACCAGTGCGGCAGCGCCACGCGCGCCAGTAGCGGCGTCTCCTCCGCCTCCTCCCTGCCGGACGACACGCGGAAGGCCAGAACGCCGCCGGCCGAGGACGCCGTGACGACCAGGCGCTCGCCGCCCGCGCTCAAGCTCACGAAGCGCAGTGCCGCCACGTCACCCTCGTGCTCCGCCTCGGCCACGGCTGTCAACTCGCACGGCCGGCTCGCGTCCGAGTGTCCCCTGCGCGATTGGCATCTTCATGTGAGCACGAGCGCCAGGCACGCGCGTCGGTGCTGGTCGAGGACGCGCGCACCGGAACTCGTCAAGCAGCGCGCGCTCATCCGCTGATGGCAGCAGCGGTAGGTGTAGCGCCACGTGGTTGGTCTGGGCCGCAGGAGGAGAAGGAGGAGGCGGCGGCGGAGGAGGAGGAGGAGGAGGAGAGCGGCTAGCGGTTAGCGAGGGCCGAGCCTTGATGGAACGCGCGCGCGGACGCACCTCGTTGTCCCAGCCGCCGGTGGCCACGAGCGGCAGCAGGTCGCCCGCCGGACCGTCGGGCAGCACGCGCAGGCCCGTGGCGACGTCCAGCGCCGCGACCTTCTCCGCCACAAAGTGCGTCGACGCGCGGCCCATGGCGCGCATGTCTTGATCGCGTCGACTGGCCGCAGAGCGTCCGCGAAATCGCCGCTTTGCGAAAATCGCTCTTGTGAAAATCACGATGTTCGATGGTCGTGATACAAAGACGCTAAGGCATCCGAAATCGAGTATTTTGCGATTCGCAATACTGCCGAAGGCGCCGCTTTCCTCGGCGGCAACTGAACTGCCCAACTGCTGATGGGAGGCGGACCAGCCGAGTGCGTGCGTCAACGCGCGAACTGCGGCACTGGCTGCTGCGGCGCGGCGTCGTAGGTCTCGTCGATCTGCTCGGCGATGATGCGCGCGACGTACGCGTCGCCGATGATGTTGCAGACGGTCGTGAAGCGGCCGACGAACCAGGCGATGGCGACCAGGTAGCTGAAGGACGCCGGCATGGGCACGCCCGGGTACACGGTCTCCCAGATGGAGTAGATCACGACAAGGCTCGAGTTGGTGATGGGAGCGGCGCCGATGGACCCGAGCAGCGAGATGACGACGATGAGTGCGATCTCGACGGACCCGAGGCGCAGCTCCTCCTCTGCCGTCGACACGAGGAAGATCATGGCCGCAGGGAAGTAGATGGCCGAGCCGTTCTTGTGCGCAGTGCAGCCGATCGTGAGTACGAAGTGAAACAGGCCGCGCGAGACCTCGCGCGTGGACTCGACGCAGCGCAGCGTCACGGGCAGCGTGACCATCGACGACGAGCAGCCGAACGCGAACAGCGCGGCCGGAACCATGGCGCGCATGTACGGCAGCGGACTCTTCTTGAGCACGACCCACATGACGAGTGGCAGGAAGATGAGTTCGAAGATGATGACCGAGATGAAGTACCCGAGCATCATGATGCCGACGCGCGCGATCGCCTCGGTGAGCATCGACTGACTCGAGAGCGAGCCCGCGACGAGCGACAAGACGAACAGCGGACTCCAGTCGATGAGCTTGCGGATGACGATGAAGAAGACCTGGTTCATCTGCGCCAGCACCGCCAGCAGCGGACTGTGCTCG
>JAADYC010000591.1:0-16877 GCA_023338135.1 Phytopythium kandeliae | reverse complement strand
CGAGCTCGAACTCCGGGTACTTCTCGATCATGTCCTCGTACACGGCCGAGAGGAAGGGCGTGAACCCGCGGCAGGGCGGGCACCAGTGCGCCGAGAAGTACAGGCCCACGACCTTCTTGTCCGCCAGCACATTCATTGGGTTCTTGACGCCATCCTTCGTCACGATCTCGTCGCCGAGCAGCTCCGTCCAGGTCGACATGCTGGCGCTTCTTTGGTTCTCTCTCTCTCTGCTAGCTGTGGTCTTGGCGGCGAGTTCTGGAATGAGAGGTTGTCGCCTTGCCTTGCCTGCCTGCCTGCCTGCCTGCCTGCCCGCAGATCCTTTCGAAAAAAGATAGTCGAGAAGAGTGGTGTGTGCCGTGTCTAGTGGCTACATTCGCCGGCGTGGGATGGCATGGCGTGATATCCGAGCGGGGATGTGGCAGTTCAAGCTGTGCTGCGCCATACAGCAGCTGCACTCGATCGGTTGTGGGTGTAATGAGTTGCAGTCGATGGCGATGGCGACATGTCAACCCAGGCGCGCAGGAATCGACGGGTACATCTGCCGCCTGAATGAATGTGCCAATCCGTGGAGAGCGAGCGTTGCAAGTGGGTCTACAGCTCCTGTCGGATTCTCGGGGGCTGCCAGCACCCGCACTCACGAGGCTGAACAAACAATCGAGGCAATGGAGAGAAAGCCACGCGTTGTTCCCATGATCTCGTGGCGGACGGACGGAGTGCATCCACCCGATCGCCTCCATCGTAATTCCCGCTCCTCATTGTCCTCTAGTTCTGGGTCGCCTCGGTCGCCTGCGCCGCCTGCGCCGCCTGCGCCGCCTCGCGCGCGAGCTTCTTGGTCTGGAAGCGGTTCAGCTTCTTCTTGGACGAGTCGATCTCGCGCAGCACGACCGTCAGGTGCGTGTGCGGGTGGTGCATGACGCCCGAACGGCCGCGACCCATGATACGCAGGCGCTTGAGGTAGTGGCCCTTGTTCACGAAGCACTCAGCCACCTGCAGGTTCTCGGGCTCGATCTGGTACTGGATGTCCGCGAGGTTGATGGCGTTCTGCACCGTCTTCTTGACCACCTCGGCCCGGCGCTTGGGCGAGAACTTGAGCTGCAGGATCGCCTCCTCTGCCGACAGGCCGCGGATCTATCATCGCGTTCGTTTCGTGCCGATCACCATCCATCAGTCCATACCTATTGTCGCTGAGCACGACGACCATTGACGAAGCGAGGAGTAGCACACACCTGCTGCGCCAGGTACGTCAGCTTGCGCGGGCTCACGCGGATGTTCTTCTTCATGGTCTTGACCGAGCGGGCGGCCGTAGGCGCCGACGCGCTCAGGAACGCCGAGGTCGCGTCCTCCGCGTCGCCCGCCGCCTCCTCCGCCGCGGGGGCCGAGGTCGAGAAGCACAGGCGCGCGCTGGACGCCGAGACTCCTGCCTTGAGCGCCAGCGCGCCGGCCGCCGTTGGCACGCGCAGCGACAGCGCGCCGAGCTGCGAGGTCAGCGCGCTCAGCATGATCGCTCGCTCGCTCGCTCGCTCGCTCGTCCGTCGCCCGGCTCGGTCGGTCCCTTGACGACGATGACTTGCTGCCGCTGAAACCCGTGGCTGCTGGGTGAGCGGCGCTGGCGGCGGCAACCATTCTGCCAATACAAATCGCAAGTGGTTTTCCGCTCCCTCGTGCGAGGTTTTACCTAAAAACCTCATCGGGTCGATCTCGGCAAGCACTCCCAATTGCAGATTGTAGGTATGTACTAGATGCGCTTCCCAGAGCTTGTGATTGGCTCCACCTCGCGTATTATTGGTCGCAAGTCAAGATCCAAATGATGGTGAAGACGCGAAGTGGAATGATAGTACTCGGCTCGGTGCTGTGGGTGCAGCGCCAGAGAGCAGGCACAGGCTGCTGAGTTGTTGTTCAAACAAGATATTGACTTGCGCTTTGTATGCCGCGCACAACAGCAACCAGACCCGGGCTGCGCCGCGCGACAACAAGAACCGGCCAAGAAGGCGGCGCGCGCGAGCGAGCGAGCGAGCAGAGAACCAGCGGAAGAAAGGCGGTCGGCGGCAACGGCCTCCTCGTTCCGTTCCCCCCTCCGCGCACTTTCCCCCATACGCTTCCTCGATTAGACCCGCGGCGACCGAGGGCGGCGACTGAGGGCGGCGACCGAGGGCGGCGGCCATGGCGTCGGATGCGGCGCGCCAGGCCGAGCGCGCGCGACTCGTGTTCAACGCGACGCTGCAGCAGGAGCTGCGCAGCGTGGCGCGCTTCCGCGAGGTCTCGAGCATCCCGGTGGCGTCCGGCCCGACCTACTCGAGCAACGGCGCCGTGCGACCCAGCAAGCCCGTGCTGCCCCCTGGCGCCGGCAAGTCCACCGACGCCAACGGCTGGGACGTGGAGCGCAAGATGAAGGCGCTGGCGGAGCTGCAGGTGGTGCTCCGCCGCCCGTTCTTCTTCTACCTCGACTTTGGCACGCTCGCGGCCGCTAACGGGACCGCCGGCGGCGGGCCAGGGAACTCTGGTTCCGGCGCGAGCTTCTCCACAAAAGACCTGAAGCTCCAGTTCTCCTTCCAGAAGATCCTGCCGCTCCGCGCCGGCCAGATCGCGCTGCTCGATCTATGGTGCGTCATGTTCTATGATGCGGACCTTGCCGTGGCGCAGGTCCGCGGCCTCACGGTCTAGCTATCGTATGCAGGGACTACCTGATGGACATGAGCGACCTTGTGCCAGTGCGCAACCGCTGCCGCGCGCTTTACCTGCAGTGCGCAGCGTACATCTGTCGTCGCGTCGAGTTCATCGACGGGTATCCGCTCGATGGGCAGCAGATTCGGATGGATGAGGAGGGTACGACGTCTCGTTGGCTCGCATAGTAGTCACTCGTGTGGTCGGTCTCTGACGCTGTTGGCCGACCACGTCGCTGTGTGCGGCGCAGTCTCGAAGCGGTATTACAAGCTCCTGGAGCGGTCTGTGCGCTACTGCACCGCCAAAATGCGCAAGTCGCGCATCCTAGCCGACGAGCACCGGTTCTTCGTCGTCCACATCTTCGCGTCGGTCTTTTTCCGCTTCCCGTTCTCGACGGCGGCAATTTTGGACGGGATTGCGGAGTGCACACAAGCGCTGGAGGATATGCAGCTAAAAATGCGTAATGGAGCGGCGGCAGGGAAGTCTGCTACTGCCCGCGTTCCTCGACTCCGGCGGCGCTCGTTCCAAGCGCCGGGTGGCTTGTGCCAAAGCCCGCGGGGACATCGCCGCGACTGGAACGCACTCGCAGGTACAGCATCGCGCGGGAGTGTGCACCTTCCGGGTCGCTAACGTAGGCGTCTGTGGTCGCGCTGTTGGCGTCTCCAGATGACGTTCCGTCGCCGGAGCGTCTGAGCAACATCGATCTCCAGCTGGAGGTGTTCTCGGCATTCTCGTCGTACAAGGAGAACCGCAACACCGTTCGGCTTGCGACCAGCAAGAACGTGCCAGGCATCCCGACCGACATGGTCAAAAGAGGCACCAAGAGCATTGCAGTCGCGCTGGAGGCCGTGTTTCAAGAGGTATGCCTTGTGTGGCCAGTACATCTCCACGTTACCACCGCTTATAATGTTCTGTTCTGCTCGCCTGTGTCTCTCGCTGCCCAGGCCATGTTCCGAGTGACGAAGGAGCAGGAACTCACGTTTATCCATGCCCTTCCGCTGCTGTACGTCGGTGACAAGGGTCAGCGGCGCGCCTTCAGCCGCTACCAGGTGTCTCGAGAAGTGATGGAAGCTGGACTTGAAATGTTCCTGGAGAAGTTGCGCACCCTTGTTCGCGACGACCTGTTTGCGGTGGCGTTTGTCTCTGCAGTGGTGATGGACGTGTCGACGTGGTGCACCCACCGCTTCCCTGAAGGGCGAACGTTGTGGCATTGTATCCCCGGGTACTTCCTGATGACGCGGCTGTTCGTCGCGGTGTTCGCGCGGATGTGTCAACGGCGAGCGCGCAGCGTGTCCACAGTGCCCACAGTGGACCGTATCCTGTCCATCATTGAAGGCGACAACGTCGATCCGTGGGTGGATTATTGGAACACGCGTGAGCAAGACGTGGTGATTGACGCCTGCTGCAGCCTGCTCAAGAACGAGGCGCTGCTGAATGTGCTGATCCAGATTGTGCTGGAAGGAACCAACATCACGGACCCTTCGAGCGTCAACTACTCATTCGGCATTCTACAGCGTGTGCTCGAGGTCGGCGCTGCGGCTGCGGTGCCAGTCAATGCGCGCGTTGGCGTCGGCGTTGTCAACGGATCCAGCAGCCCCAAGCGCCAGCGATACCCAGTCCGCCGCTTGGTCGGCAACTCGTTCAACGGCGATTATTTTCTTGGCGCCATGCACACGGCACTGCAGTCGTCACATGTGCAGATTCTGCTCAAGGTGCTCACGTGTCTCTACAACTGCATCGGTACGGAGAGTCCCGGCGGTGTGTGATGTGGAGGTGCCAAGTGCTGATGAACGTGTCTCTGTCTGTATCGCACCGCAGACCTGCTCCCGACGACGACGCGCAAGCGGCTCGTTGCCGAGTTGCTGCTGCGGGACAACTTCTTCCGGTTCTTCCTCCATTGGAACGAAGAGGTGTGTGTGTGTGTGTGTGTGTGTGTGCGTGCGGTTCGACCCGAGTGATCGAGTAAGTGTCGCCTACTAACGAAACCCTCGGTTGCCGCCTCCCTCGTGCTGCACAGATCCGCAAGATCTTCAGCTACGTGATCGTCTTCAAGTCGGCCATCTCGAACCGCCTCGACTTGCCGTGCGCAACGGACCGCATCCTGCTGGCGCACACTCCGTACTTCCAGAAGACGTCGGCGCCGGAATCGGCCGCCGCAGGGTACTTCAACCAGCTGAGCGACATCGCGCAGACGATGCTGCGCAGCGCTGGCGGACCCACGGAAGTGGACCCGAAGAAGAGGAAGGCGATTGGCAAGGGTGCGCTCAAGCGGCTGATCGAGTGGGACCCGAGCGCCAAGCTGCGCCGACCGCGCACCGGCGGCGGCAGTGACGGCGTGTTCCGCGACAGCCTCGGCGACGAGGAGCTGTCGGTGGACCTGACGATCGCCAGCAAGTTGGACGCGCTCTTCAAGATGATAGCGGACCAGCTGAACCCAAGCAAGCAAGCGTCGCAGGCCAGCCAGAAGAGTCGTGGAGCTGGCCGCTACTTCCCGCGTGAGCTGGAGGCGTACGCCGAGAGCTCGCTGTCCCAATATGTGCTGGTGCTGTGCGAGTACTTCGACATCGCGTTCAAGTACCCAAGCGAGACGCCGCTGGCGCCAGCGCTCGAGTTTACCATCTCGATGCCGTTCTTCACCGACTAGGACGCGTCGGACGGGCCGGAGAGCCGCATGAGCGGTGCGTCTAACACGAGGCAAATGCTCGGTTGCTGGTGTTGTGCTCGCCCGCTCGACGGGTTTCCTACGGAGACGCCCGCTACCAACACCCGCGCAGCTATATCTGCGCGTACTGACTGAGCTGGAGGTACATTTCCTTGGCGCTGTACACGGTGACGGTCTTGCCCGCTGGCGACGGTAACCAGCCAGCCACAAGCAGCGTGACGGTCAGCGGTCACTGGCGCACAGAGCACAACGCCCGAGCGGACGACGCACCGTGCAGCGGCTCGTTGGTGAACATGCGCAGGTTTCCGTGGCGCACGCGCTTCCACTCGCGCCGCCGCCGGTCGAACAGATTGTCGTGCTCCTTCTTGTCGGCGGCGCGCGCTGTTGGGCCAAGCAGCAGCCGCGTTGAGTCGGCGCATCCGTGACGGAGTCAGTCGACCGATCGAGAGTCAGTCGCCACGCACATGGGTGGGCTTGCTTGCGCTTGTGGTTCGTGCGGCACGAGTTGGCCTGACGCGCAAGCACCCAGCGCGGTTAGACACGAGCGGTTGACGTGAACGCCAGCGCCAAGAGCGCACGCACCGCCGCGGCGAGATGCTGCAGCTTCTGCCGCGCTTCCCGGTCCAGCGTGTGCTCCACGAAGGTGCGCAGCCACCACTGCAGGCGCACACCGGTTTCCACGAGCCGTGAGTCCACAGAGCCGTCGACGCCGAGCGAGCGACGGCCCAACGCACCCGCACATCCATCTTGCGCAGCGGCAGCTTGATCTTCTTGAGGAAGGCCTCGCAGAAGGCCTCGTCGCGCAGCTTGTCCTGCTGTCCGCGCTCGATCAGGTCGAGCGCGAACTCGCGCAGTGGCTGGTACCCGCCCTGCAGCACGCGCTCGTCGCACTCGCGCAGCTCCATGAACTCGAACACGCGCGTGGTGAGCTCGAGCGGTGCCACGCGCGGCGCCAGCTTGCCCTCGGCCTCGACCACCACCGTGTGCGTGCCGACGCGGTCCAGGCATACGTCCTGCACGTAGAAGACGCCATTGCGGAAGGCCGTGCCCACACGCTCGCGGAAAACCACCTTGTCATCGTTGCGGATCGTGACCGTGAGCGCCGAGATCCGCTTGGACCGGAGCACGCTCGTCTTGCCGCCCGTCGTCTCGGTCACGTAGAAGCCCAGGTAGCTGCGGACCGACCGACGCGGACGCATGTGCGTTAGAAGACCGGCTGCGCGGTCGATCGAGAGCCGGCCGCACGCACGCACCGGAAGATGGAGAAGCGCAGCGGGATGCGCTCAGGCAGCATCTCGGACCACTGGTCGGCCACGGGCCAGAGCCGGTAGCCGTCCGCGAGCGGCTCCGTCAGCCGCAGCTCCACGGGTCTCATGTTCTTCATGATGCTCCAGCGCGCGGTGCGAGGCAGGTTTTGGCGCGAAGGCGGTCAGCGCTGTTCCGAAAGTATTGATTCTATATATTTGAGGCGCTGTCCTTGTCGACAAGGGCATAGGCTTATCCTTTGCAAGCCCAGCTGCTTTCAAAAACCAACATGTGAAGGCTTTGAATGCACTGATTTTGATCGTGCATGTACTGCGTTATCGAAATTGTCACCAAGTCTGTCTTGGTCTCTCTAAATTGTTGCAACGGAGGTGGATACACAAAAGGAAAGCATGGGTACATTCATGCCCCAAAAGCGCCACGACGGTCGGCGGCCGGCTCGCGGCACGTGGTGCTGAGCGCTGCCGCCTCGCCCTCGTCCTCGTCCTCACCCTCGATTTCGACTTGCTGTCCCCTGGCTCCCGGTCGGTGCGCCGATCCTCCTCCGCTGCCACCGCCGCGGCGACCACCGCGCTCACCACTGCTACACGCCGCAACCGGCAACTCCGGCGAAGCCCCGAACAGTACCATATCCCCGCTGCGCGAGGAGCAACCGATGTCTGCTGCCGACGCGCCCACCAAAGACGGTGGTACACGACTGCTGCGGATACACCCGCTCCGCCGGCGGCACTCGGGGTCGCACTCCGATAGTGTCATGAAGAAGATTATGAACCCCGTGCTGAACCAGGACGCGGGCCGGCTACGGAAATGCCTATCGTGAAGCTGCTGCGCTCGCACAGCTTATACGTCAAGGCGCCGGTATTTGACCGCGAACTGCACGACCGCCGAGCGCCGTGGTGGAAGCGATTGCGCCTGGACTGATGAATGGAGAGCTGCACGCGGCGCCGCCGCCGCCATTTCTGAAAGGAGAAGCCCCGACGCCGGTGCCAATGTCCCACCGCCAAACGCAGTTCCGGCGGCACTATTTCCGCCTCCAAAGGACGACGGCGACGCTCCTCTGCCTCCTATCTCAAAGGTAGACAGCGCTCCAAACCGACTCGCGGCTGTCGCTGGTAGCTGTCCGAACGGCAGCTTGCGCAGGTGGCGACTTCGCCATGGAGACCCAATGGCGCGAGGCGCGTCTCGGCGTCTGTCTATTGCGATGCGGCCGTATCAGTAGAACCACGAGCTGCGCTACACCACGCCACGCCGGACGCGCTCGCCATCACCACTGTCATCGCCGTCTCGATGCAGTCGCCGGTTTGGCAGCGACCGAGTGGCGGCCCGGTCAAGGAGATCGGATGACCTCGAGTCGAGCCGAAAAGCGAAGCGTCCAGCGCCAGAGGCGCTACAAAGTGACGAACTGCCGGCACTACTGTCTAGATAGACAGACGCTCGGGACTCGTTGCTGCGCCATGTGCGAGGCATGCGTGCGAGTCAATGACCGTCGCCTTGACGACCCGGTGAGCCGGCACGAGCCTCGCTTCTCAACACAGCATTGCGCAGGACTGAACAACAGACGGCGCCGGTCTCACACGGATGCACGAGCTTCTACGCAGCTCGCAACGCCTTTGCGCGGTCGGCGAGTCATTTTTCCATGTTTTCCTTTTTCGCTGACGGCTGTTTCCTGAGCGCGGAGAAGTGGAGATGGGGAGTAAACAACTTCTTACAAATGAAAGATAATCGGTCTAGGTTTAGGCCAGTTTCGAGATGGGTTAGGTGAATGCCTCCAGCTGGTTTCTATGAACACTCTTTCACTAGCATACATTGAAGCATTGACGCATTGACGCATTGACGCATTGACGCGTCGATGCGCTCGCGGCGAGCTGGCACAGGCTCCATTCGCCATTCGCCACTCGCCATTCGCCATTCGCACTTTGGACCCCGAGTCGCTAGGTTGCATTCGCTATGAAGGTGTTCGGAGCCACTGCCGCGGCGCTCGCCGCTAGCGCGCTCATGCTGCTCGCGCCGCGCGCGGACGCCGGGTTCGTGACCACGTCCGGCACGACCTTCCAGCTGGATGGCGAGCCCTTCTACATCTTCGGCACCAACGCCTATTGGGCCTCCGACATGCAGTGGGTCCGTCTCGCCAGCGCCTCTCAGACGCGCGTGCGGTGCGATCGTCGCTCTAACCGGCTCCTCTTGTGGACTCGCTGCAGACGGAGACGCAGCTCGAGACCATCTTCTCCACCATGGCGGACAACGACTTGACCGTGTGCCGTCTCTGGGGCTTCAACGACGTCACCAGCGCCTCGGGCATCTACTACCAGCTCTGGAGCGACGGCGCCGCCACCATCAACACGGGCTCGGACGGCCTGGGCTACTTCGACACGGTCGTGGCGGCAGCCAAGGCCGCGGGAGTCAAGCTCGTCGTCCCGTTCGTGAACAACTGGTCCGACTACGGCGGCATGGGTACGTGGTGCCACAACCAAGTAGAAATCATGGCCTCGCCGCGCGCCGCTCCTCGTACTAACACCCACCTGTATCTCCTCCTCGACAGACGTGTACGTGCAGCAGCTCGGCGGCACGTACCACGACGACTTCTACACGTCGGAGACCATCAAGGCGGCTTACAAGACGTTCGTCGAGACGTTCGTGACGCGCTACCAGGACGACGAGACCATCATGGCGTGGGAGCTCTGCAACGAGTGCCGTTGCGCCGGCTCGGGCACCCTCGACAGCTCGAGCTCGTGCAACACGACCACTATCACGTCGTGGATCACCGAAATGTCTTCGGTACGGTGCTTCCCTCTCGTCTCGCGTACACGGATCGCCTGGCATCGATCACTCACGCTGCTCTCTGCTCTCTCTCCACAGTACATCAAGGGCATCGACTCGAACCACCTGGTCGCTGTCGGAGACGAGGGTTTCATGAACACGGACAGCAGCGTGTATCTGTACTCGGGTCCGTCAGGCGTCGACTTTGACGCGCACATCGCGGTTGCGGACATCGACTACGGCACGTACCACGCGTATCCGGACTCATGGGGTGTGGACTCGAGCGAGAAGGAGTCGTGGGGTCTCCAGTGGATCAAGGACCACGTGGCGTCGGGCGAGACGGCCGGCAAGCCCGTCGTCTTGGAGGAGTACGGCGAGACGAGCCTCACGTCGAGCATCTACACAGCGTGGAGTGACCTCGTATACACCGACAAGTCCAACATGCAGTACTGGCAGTTCGGCGTCGGCTCGCTGAGCACGACCGACGACGGGTACACCATCTACGACACGGACGACCTGTTCGCGAGCGCGATCGCCCCCGCTGCGGCCGCGTTCAAGGCGCTCAGTGGCGGCAGCTCAGCCGCATCGGCTGCGTCCACGACCACATCGACTGCTAGTTCCGCTTCGGCGGCGGCGACGACGACGACGACGACGTCGACTGCTGGTTCCGCTTCGGCGGCTGAAGCGACGTCCGTTGCGGATGAGAGCGCCGAGAGCGACTCGTCGGCTGCTACATCTACGACGACGACGACGACGACCACCACCACAGCTCCGACGACGACGACAGCCACGCCGACTGCGACAACGGCTGCGTCGTCGGAGGAGGACGAAGCGGACTCGGAAGCGGACGAGGCGGATTCGGAAGCGGACGAGGCGTCGGACGAGTCGTCAGCTACTGACACCAGCAGCAGCAGCACGACGACGACGACGACGACGACGACGACGAGTGCTCCTGCCGCGACTGCGTCGGCCTCGACGTCGGACAAGTGCTCGGTGCGCCGCCATCGCAACTAGAGGGCGACCGGCGTCCTGCCTGCCGTGCCGCTGTCGTATCTGGTCTGATGTGTTGAGTGCGAGGGCCTGGCGGCCGATGGCTATGTAAATGTTGAGAGTGCTGTTCGCGCGTGTGTTGTGAGCAACATGGTGCCTTGTGAAATCGAGAAGACTGCGCCTCGCTCTCGACCCCACTCGCTGCTGCTCCCTAGAGCTCGTTGGTCCGTGGACGACCGGGAGGGGCGATAATGGCGAGACCAGCGATCACGGCAGTCCGCCCCGAAGCGAGGGAAGTCGGTCCGTGCGATACGGGCGAAGGAGTCGGTCAGCATCCGCGCAACCTCGCCGATCGCGGTCGCACTGACTCCCCAATGCGTCTCCATGATGCACCTGCCTCGTCAACGCGGCGGCGACCAGTCCTCTCCTCGCGCGCCGTTCATTCTCGTTGCTTGCCGACGTGGCCGCTCCCTCCAGAGTCTGTTCGTCCCCGTCAGCAAGGCGCATGCAGCGCTCGCCGGCAGCCTTCGCTCTGCATCGAGGAGCTCCAGTGCTTGCTTTGGTCGACGAGCGCCGCCGCCGCACTTCAAGTTCACCTGGCAGTTAGATCTTGATTTCGCAAAGTGGTGATCTGGAAGTGACTTGTGTTCAGTAGGCAAAAACTTTGCCCGCGATCCGATCCGCGCTGATTGGCTGCGGTGCAACTCAGAATCGGAAAAGAAACGCCGCGAGCAGCTACGCTCCGCAGCTCGGAGAAGCAAGCGAAGCAGCAAGCGGCCCAGAGGCGACGCCGAGCATGGCGCGCGACGAGCCCGGCGCCGCTGACTGGCGCGCCAAGTGCGAGGAGATGGAGGTAGGGTAGGCGCCGCTTCCGCCGAGCGTCCGGTTCGTCTAACGCTCTCGCTGCGCTGCGTTGCGCTGCGCTGCGGTGGCTCCAAGAACGCGCTGGCGCTGGCGCAGTACGAGGCGCGCCGGTGGAAGGAGAAGTACGCAGTCGAGCGGCAGCGGCGACGCAAGATCGCGCGCGAGCTGCTGGAGCTCGTGGTGCTGTCTGACCGCCGTCTGCCTGCGGACGGCGAGACCGACCGGCTGCCAGCGCCGCCGGCTTTGGGGGCAAGGTGGGGACGGTGGCGCGCAGCTATGGCTGTCGCCGGTGTAGAGTGGATGGGCGGGCCGTGACGGAGGCTTGCACTTGGCGTGCGCAGCGGCGCGGATCACTTGGGCAACATCCTGAGCCCGACGCTGTCGTCCTTCGACTTTGACGACGACTCGAGCGACGCGAGCGACCTCGATCTCGACCTCGACGGCGGCGACGCAGGCAGCGACTTGTACCCGGAGGCGGCAGCAGCTCATGCCACAGCCTCGGTTCCCGTTGGAGCAAACGCCGAGACCAACGCGCTCGAGAGGCGCGACCGCCAGTCGATGCTCTTCCATGCCCACAACAACCGCAGCAGCCGCGGCAATGGCGACTACGTGCTCGTACGCTCCAACCGCTCGTCCACCACTGGCTCGGTGCTGGAGGCGCGGCGCGTATCGGCGTCGAGTCGCCGGGGCGCCGTGTACCCGGCGCTGGCAGATCCCGGACTGCCCGCGATGGTGCCAGCGCCGGCGTCGGCCCCGCCACACAGCCTCATGTACCGCATCCTGTACGCCAAGCCCAACACGCGGGAGCTGTGGCACACCAACTCGCAGGCCGGCCGGCTCCACAACGTCGCGCGATCCATCATGTTCTCCATGCACCTGAAGAAGGAGCACGTGTTTGAGCACTTCTTCATCGCCGGAGCCGCTGACAGCGACGTCGCACGCTGTCTCAGCGACGGGGATGAGTCCGCGCGCGTGTGCAAGCCGCGCGTCCTGTACGAGTACCCGCAGGTGCGTAGCGTCATGCACCGATCACTCTGCCTCAGTGTATGAGCACTTCGCTCACTTGCTGATTGTGCCTTCCAGCGAGTGACTGGCACGCCGGACGCGTCGGCCGCAGGCTTCTGCTTCCCGCTCGGCGTCCCGCTTATTGAGTGCTCACCCGAGCAGGCCGTCGGGCTCAGCGGGACCGTCATCTCTCGATGGTCCACGGACGCCGATCAGCTGAAGAAGCACATCCTCGAGGTGGGAATGACCGGAGCGTCGCTGCTTGGAGGCGACGCCGCGTCTGACGCTTGCGTGCTGGCTCCAGCCTTTTCGGACGAGCGGCTACACGTTTCGCTTGACTGGAGCCAAGGGCGAGGTGCTCTACGGGTTCTGCGCCGCCGTAATGAAGCAAGTCACTCCGCCCGACTCAGCGTTGGGAGTCCACGACGCGAGCACGCACCGGTCTCCTCCGACGTCTCCAGGGAAGGCGGCAAGTCCTTTGGGGGATCGGAGCAAGCTCGCGAGTTTCCCGGCTCGCAAGCGACTTTCGGGTGGGATATCGCCGAGAGCCGAGTCTCCGCTCCGCAGCCGGCGCTCGAAGAGGAGCTCTGGAGGTGGCGATGAGGGGGATACGTCCACGTCGGACGTCGTGATGGCGCCGGTGTGTTTCTGCTTCACGAGCAAGTTCCCGTTCTACCGTCTCCACTTCTCGGTACGTGGCATTTGCTTGCTATAGAGAGTCGCTCTTTGTCGAAGTGACCTGCTGTCGTTGTGGTTGTTGGCTGGTCGGTAGCTGCTGCGGATGTTGATTGAGAATGAACTCGACGAGGGGAAGTTCGCGGTGACGCCTGCGACTTTCCGAGACGAGAGCGAGGGCACCGACCGCGGCTCACCAAACAGCAACAGCGCTGCCGACGACGAGTACGAAGTCATCTTGCTGCCTAAGGTCGACCTCGGCGTCACCTTCTCGATCCTGCACCAGGAGAATACTCAGAAGCGCCACCAGCAGCACCTCGCTGGCAGCTCGGACAGCTACACGAGCGGACTCGGGTCTGTTGCCTCGCCGATGCACGTGTCGCCTCTGGACCACCGCGCGGTGCTGAGCGAGGACGGGACACTCTCGACGACTGCCGCTCGAAGTGAAACAGCCAAGAGCAAGCGCGATGCCGGCCACGGCTTGCCTCACCCGCATATCCGAAAGAGTCACAGCACTGACGACATTGGCTCGTACGATGTCACAAACGCCTGGATCGTCGACAAACCGATGGTCAAGCGCTGTGCCGATAACCCGCCGGACGCGTATCGCGTGGTCGGAGTCGGGGACGTGCTGGAAGCCATCGACGGGTTCTCGACAGGTTTGTCTCGCCGGTGTTGGATGTGTCCGCCGTGTATTGGCGACGACTGACATCTCCTGGAATTTCCGCTACGCGAAGCATCCATGGGCTTTGAGGACTCCATGGAGATGATCGAGCACGGGGAGCGGCCGATGCGGCTCCGCTTTCGCCGGCCAGCGCTCGCAGCGTCTTCTCCGAAGAACGCCGCCCCGGTCGCCAAGAGCATCCGCAACCCGCACCTCGCCTCCACGTCCATCGATGTACGTGCGTGCAGTCTCGCGGACGTAGGCGGTCGCACGCGCCTCACTTTTGAGAGCCGATTTGGTCACAACAGATTCTCCATTGCGCGCGCCGGCTCAAGATCAACGACCCAGGCCACTGGTCGACCGCTCGGCTCCCGAATTTCCTTTTGAACTATCAGGTTGGTTGTCGTCCACAGCGCCTTAAAATCCGTGGCACCGACTGATTCTCTGTGTCTTTGGCGCAGCTACCGAAGCGCCATTCGGAGCGCTGGACATGTGGTGTCGTGCTGCGCTTTCTGTCTGCCGAGAGTGTGGTCAAGATTATCGCACACCTGCTGCTGGAGAGACAGGTTGTCATCATGGGCGACAGCCCCGCGAAAGTTACGGCCGTGTGCGCGGCGATGCTGCTGCTCATCGCGCCGTTTCAGTGGCAGGTGGGTCGAGTCGATCGTGGCGGCGCGTGCTACGAAGCCAGCAAGAGGTTAACCCGTTGCCGTCATTCTTGCGCTCAGTCGACGTACATCCCGTTGCTCCCGTCGGAGCTGTTGGACTTCCTGCACTCGCCCGTTCCGTTCCTGGCTGGCAGCCACATGATCGAGAGCACAGACGAGTGGCCTGATGTGTGCTTCTACGACATCGATGACGATCGTATCATGGCACCCGCTGATTCGCGGCGCTTGAGTCAGTCCTTCATCCCGAATGGCGTTGAGCTGTGCAACTTGCTGCGCACCGCCAAGGAGCGGTTCGCTGCGCTGCGAACGACGGGGAGACCCTGGTATGAAATGTCAGGTATGTCCAGGGAGTCGAGTGCCTGTCTTGAGGATGCTCGTGATCGAGGCGTCTGATGTGATACTGTGTGTGCTCAGACGAAGAAGACAAGATCGTCACGCTGACTCTGCAGGAGTCCGAGATCTTCCTGCGTGACCTCGGCTTTGACATCTCGTCTCAGGATCTGGCTGCGTCCCTATCAGGTGAGATCATGCAAGCAGCCATGTTTTCCACGAGCGCAGCAACTGATCGTGGCGTGCCGACAGAGGGAAAGAGCTTCTACGACCGGCTGCAGGAAGAAGTCGCCAAGGAAGTCCGCAAGAGCGCGTACGAGGACTACCTGGAGGAGTTCAGCCAGACACAGCTCTTCTGCCAGTACTACGAGAGCCTTCTCCAGGCTGGTCCCGGTGACAAGAAGCTCTGACGTTGATCCAAGAATGCACATGCGCGTGCGAGTTTGACGGCCTCCATTTGGTTGAAATCAGAGCACCAGCCAGGACGCTGCTCATGGATTATAGCAGTTCCAGCACAAGGCTTCTCTATTGATGCAGCGGAGCACCCTTGGTTGGGGTTGGACCCGTAGCGGGGCTATCGATTGCCACACGTCAATAGTCGACAACCTTCTTGATGGCTTCGAAGTTTTTGAGTGCGTCCGGGATGTAGTACTGCCAACAACGAGCATGGCGCGCACTTGACGTGAGCTTACAGCGAGCCAGCGAGCTGCCACGAGTGCCTTGTCATACCTTCTCGTATGCGAGGGGGAACGGCGTGTCGTAGCCACACACGCGCTGAATCGGGGCTTCCAGGCTGAGAAAGCAGCGCTCTTGAATCGCCGAGGCGATTTCGGCGGCAAAGCCTCCCGTTTTCTGCATGAGCGACGCAGCACTAAGAAGGCGTTCATGCTGAGATCAGGACTGCCATGGTAGACGCACCGGAGCTTCGTGGCTAATGATGAGTCGCCCGGTCTTGCGCACCGAGTGCTCAATTGTGTCCGCATCCCACGGATAAATCGTCTGGAGATCGATGAGCTCGCAGCTGATCCCAAGATCCTCCGCGTACGCACAAGCCTGCGTGTGAAATACGACAGAAGCGCCAGGCATCTGTCAGCACGAAGAGATCACACAGCGGAGTTCCTCGGTCGGCGCTTACCTCTTCCAGCACGCGCATCTGCGCACCCCACCCGACGACTGTGACGTCGCTCCCACGCTTCACGATCTCGGCCTCACTAAGATTGAGCACGTATTCGCCGATCGGTACGTCCGCGACAGACGCACGATATAGCGCTTTGGGCTCGAGAAAGACCACGGGGTTTGGATCCCGGATGGAGGCCAGCAGCAGCCCCTTTGCGGTCACAGGGTCTCGGGGAATCACGACCTTCGCAGAACAGGCGAGCGAAGCTGTGGTAAGCAGACAGTCCAGCATACTGCAGACATCGGGAAACACTACAGGCAGTCGACGCTACCTTTAGTCCAGGCGTGTGAGCGAAATACGCTTCCGGCGACTGCGAGTGGTACAGACCGCCGTGTCCAACGGCACCGTAAGGCGCTCGGAACGTCAGCTTGCCGCAGTCGAACTCGCCGCCCGAGCGATAACGGAATTTAGCCGCTTCGTTGACGATCTGCGTCCAAGAGTCGCGACGCACGGCGCGGTCAAGAACTGATGGCACATATCCGAGCACCGACAGTTGTTTCCTGCCGTACCTGGTCGAATGCCGGGAAGATGTAGTCCGCGAACTGGATCTCCGCGATCGCTGTCCGTCCCGTCGACGCGTATCCGACGGCAAACCCCGCAATGCCCTAACAACATCGCAGCGTATTCGCGTCAATCCGTGGTTATTCAGCACGAGCGAAGCGTCGACAGCTACCTGCTCGCACAGGGGGGAATTGAACACCCGGTCCGACCCAAACTGCTCCTTGAGGTCGACAGAGCAGCGGAAGACCCCGCCGAATGCGACGTCCTCCCCAAACACGACGGCCGACGGGTCCGTCTCCAAGGCCACGCGCATGGCATCGTTGATCGCGGTGAATATGTTCATTTGCGCAGTGGTCGCCGGCGTCCCCTCGGCTGTCTCGCTCGTCGCCAGCGCATGCGCATGCCGCCGCCACCCGCTCACAGCCGCGCTGCGCCTCCACGCGCGCGGCAATATCGAGCGCGCGTCTCGTAGCCGCGGGGCCAGCGTCGTCGCCATCATCTCCGCGACGGATCGCGGCCGAAGGCGTGGGCTTCCAGGCGTCTCTGTGGAAATGCGCCAGCAGCCGCCCGGCCGGCCGCTCGTCCACAGCGCCGATCGCTCGTTGGTTGGTTGAAGATGCGGACTGCCGTACTTGAGTCCAAACACGACGAAGGAATGAT
>JAADYC010000590.1:0-16877 GCA_023338135.1 Phytopythium kandeliae | reverse complement strand
GAGCCGGAACTTCACCAACATCTTCAAGATGGTGGACGGCGCGGACGACAATCATCGTGCGCAAGCGAGAGTCAAGTGCCAGACGGCAGCTCCACGGACCACCCGCGACCATCTCAACGACCACGTGTGGCGCTTCCGCAGCCAGTGGACGGCGTCGGTCGTCTCGATTCTTCGTTCATTGGGAGGCGGCGACTCTCAGGCACCATACCAAGACTACTCCGAGGAAGAAATCCAGCACTCCGCGACAGAACGTGGTGGCAACATCCCTACTTCAGCCATTGCATCAGTCATGAACCCCATTTTGCTCACGCTTTACACTAGCTGCTATCTGAGTGTCGTGGCGAGCCTGTTGTCGTCAGCTTACCTCCAAGCCACACGATCATCTTTCGAGGCGGCCTCATCCACAGCGACCGACCCTACAGGCGCACCAACTATCGACTCCACTAGTATCTCAGCGTCCCAGATATGGCGTGGGTTCCTGACGTCGTGATAAGTGCTGCGACGGTGATCTATCCCTGCAAGCATTGCGGCAGAAAATTTGAGAAGTCGGGAGCCGCGTGCCAGCACTGCCACAATTGCAAGGAACACCCGGACCACGCGCGTAACCAGGCCATCCGTCAAGCGAAGGAGCAAGGTAGGCTCCAATGTCAGATCTGTGATCGCGCGGCGCTCAAAAGCAGCGGTGAACTTCGCAATCATCACTTCAAGAAGCGCAAGCAAATCCACTTGCGATTAGCGTAGGCTAGCTGTAGTGAGTAGGAAGAGAAAACCACTCCAGACACTACACGTTCGAGTTTGCTCACATAAAATTATACAGTAGCAATGGTTATGCAATATCTGTTCTCCTCTTCCTCTCACGAGCAACACCGATGGTATCGCAGCGAGGCCAAACGTCTTGGAGCACGTGAGTCGCGGGAAAGAGCGGAGCCAAGATCAGGAAGTGGTTTGGAGGCTGATGCGGGTCCGTCGTTTGTAGTCGAGATTGAGCTCTCACCGACAATGAGAGTCGACACTGGTCCGTTGTGGTCGCCTCTCTCAGACAACTCGACACAGGAGAGAATTCTCCGAGCTCCTCCTCGTCTTTTGCCATAACCCTGAGCGCGTCGGGAAGTACGGCGAGCTTGTCTTCGTTCCGCTCTTAAATCAACAATGCGGTGAGACCCCAAGACGATCTGAGGCAGCAGTCGATATTGCGTGGTGTTACTATTTTATCCATTCAGTGAGCATTAGTCCTTCTTTTCTGCGCCAATCGATCGTCGTAATGTGGCTCTAACCATTCGGTACGTTTGGTGTGTGGTATTCGAATAGTTTCGAGTGGGTTTCAAGATAGTAGCGTCACTTATACCGTATCTTGCTTTTGATTGATATTTATAGCCGCGAAGACATTCTGCGTGAAATAATTGTGTTCGCATTCTTGACAAAACATCTTGACTGATTGTGAATTGGTTTCGATGCCGACAACTGCGGACTGCTGCGAGCGACCGACTGGCTGTTGTCAGACCAGCGCAGCGCACTGGAGAGCCCGCGCCGCCATAGCGCATGGGTCACTCGAGCGCGAGCGCGATCTCATCCTCCTTCGTGGCAATCTCTTCCCGCAGCGCCAACCGCTCGGCCCGGACCTCCTCCATCAGCTCCTGCACGCGGCGGATCTTGGCGCTGTTGGCCTCGATGCTGTCCTCGACGCGGCCGATCAGCTCGGGCAACACCAGATGCACCATGTCCTTGGTGCGTCTCCACCTGTCTCGCTCTTCCTCCGTCGTGCACAGCTGCTCCATGTCGGCGAGGTGCATCTCGGCCGCGCGCCGCTGGACCTCGCGCAGCAACTCCTCGTACTGCTCGAGCCTCTCGACGATCTCGTCGTGCTCGCGCACGCACTTCTGCCGTGTATAGTCGAACAGCTCGTAGGCGGATGCGAGCTCGGCCTCCTTGAGGATGAGCTCCTCCATCTTGCGCATGAGCTGGTCGCGCTCCACCCGCGAGGCCGCCACCACCTCGCGCTTGCTTCTCTGCTGCTGCCGCTGCTGATTCTCCTCGTCTGCGTCACGCTCGACGAGCGAGAAGTGAGTGTGCAGCGGCTCTTGCAGATTGCCCCATTCGTCCTCCGGCACTACGTGGCACCCTTTGATCTTCTTGTGCGCCGCGCGCTGGTGTTTCCGCGGCTCGAACTGGCCCATTGCCGCCTCCAAGGCCACCGGAGAGCCGCTCAGCACCAGCAGTCCTCTAGTCTCGGAAATGCGCGGCCAGCAACCGCCAACGGGTCCAGCCCGAGGCTATGGGAAGGCGAGCACTAGGCTAAACGCGGCAATGAGGAGCTCTCGGCCAACCGCTACGCGCGGAGCCAGCGACTCGCGCGGCTTCCACCCTCAATCGCGCAAGAGCGAGCGAATACTCGCGCCGTCGTGCGGTCGTGCCGCGCGCCTTCCTCGCCAGCCCAAGCAGATCGGCAGGAGTGGTCCGCCCGACGCTGCCGCAGCCTGCCCCGCACGCGTTTGACGTTGGTCGGTCGCATGCGCAGCAGCACGCAAACCCCGGCGGTTTTGGTCCTACCTCGAAGGCTCTCCAATTTCATATTGACGAGGCGGCGCCGATCGACCAGGGGTGCATTTCAGCGGGGATCTCCGGGTGGTAAGTTCGCGGACGGCGAGCTGCGAGGGCGTAAGGTTCGCACGCGTTTGTTGGTTGCGGCCGGAAGGGCGGCAGTTTTGAACGCGCCGGTCGGCCGAGTGGCTCGTAGACGCCGCGACGCTCGCGATGGACGACATGGAGTACGACGACGCGGGCGGGCACCACGAGATGGAGGACGAGGAGGTGCCCGAGGAGGAGGAGGAGGTCGAGGAGGACCTGTACGAGGGCGTGGACGACGGCTCGGCCGAGGAGAGCAAGGTGCAGGTGCTGGACGAGTCGCACAAGCAGCCGAACGCCAACCGCATCACGACCCGGTACATGACCAAGTACGAACGCGCGCGTGTGCTCGGGACGCGCGCGCTGCAGATCAGCATGAACGCGCCGGTGATGGTCGACATTGAGGGCGAGACGGACCCGCTCAAGATCGCCATGAAGGAGCTGCGCGAGCGCAAGATTCCCATCATTATCCGCCGGTACCTGCCCGACGGCTCGTTCGAGGACTGGTCTATCGACGAGCTCATCATTGAGTAAACTAGACGATGCATGTGCGAGTCGCGCGCCTTGGCCGTAACGAGGAATACACTCGGGGGAGAGGCCTCGCTCGATTCTGCCGCTCGGTCAGCGACGCGCTTTGGTGGCTCTGGACGCAGCATACGCACGCAAACACATACACGCGCGCGCGCGCGATTCGCTCTCGGACAGTGTATTGATGCACTAGAAGGCGATCCGCTCTCTGCCTCTCCCTCCCGCCGGCCGTAGCTTCCCTGGCCACGTGGCCATCGGCAGCACGAACACGCCGCCGCCTCTGCGTCGCCCCGCTCCTCGGTTCTCGCACCGCCCTCACCACTCCCCCTCGCTTAGTTGACAGTCGTCTGCTCATTGCACGTGGTGCCGAAGTAGCCCGGGAAGCACTCGCACTCGCCCGTCTCGTAGTTGCAGCGGCCGCGGCCGCCGCAGTCGCGGCCCTCGGTCCAGCCGTACGCGAGCAGCACGTCGTCGCCGCTCGGGCACTCCTTGAGCGAGCAGTCCGGGCCGCGGAAGCCCAGGTCGCAGTAGCAGCCCATGTGCTTGTCGGCGTCCCAGGCGCCGTAGGCCGCCGGCGCCGGGCTCGCCTCCTCGATGATGGCCGCGAGCGTCATGCACACGCCGCGGTTGTTGCAGTTGTTCGGGCACACAGTGCGCTCGCATGCCTTGCCCTCGTACCCCGGGAAGCACTCGCAGTTGCCGGACGAGTAGTCGCACATGCCGCGGTTGGAGCACTCGCTCCGATGGTGGCCCACCGTCTGGGGCAGCGCGCCCGTGCTGGCGACCGGCACTGGTACGGCCACCCACGAGTCGCCGTGCGGACACGTGCGCATGGAGCAGTCCGGACCGGTGAAGGCCGGGTATGTGAGCAGCTTGTTGTACTCGTCCTGCCGCAGGTAGCACGTGCACTTGTCGTTCTTGCCGCACGTGCCCTGCGCATTGCAGCCGTTCGGGCAGTACGCGTCCGCCACAAACGCGAGCAGGCCCACGAGGCTCAGGCTGAGGAGCGCGACTCTCGAGACGCCGAGCATCCTGGCGGCGCGCGGCGCGGTCGGTCGCTGTCGGTCGCTACGAGGCTCGGGTGGGAGTGGGGCCGTCCGCCGGTCTGGTGCGCGGCGCTCCGTTCGCGATCTGCGGTCGCGCCGGCGGCTTGGATACTGCGAAGCGAGACGATAACTGCTCTCCGAGAGGTCGAGTCCGATCGTTTGGGATCGTTGGCGCCTCGTGGCGGCGGGCCGTTATCGATTGCCGAGCAAAGCTCCCAAACGCGGGAGCGACGGGCTAAGGGGCGAGCGAGGGGAGGAAACGGCAGAAAAAGCTCAACCGACCGGTCGAGGGGTCTCCCTCCCTCCCTCCCTCCCTCCCTCCCTCCCGCCCGCCTGCACAACAGGCGGCGCTTCACGCGACGCGTGATCCGTAGCTTGAAGCGTCGCGCTCGCGGCGGAAACCGCAGCGGCGACAAGCGCGACAGCAGCTTGCCCGCCTCGCCCACGCCACTCGCACAGCTGGAGGGCGTTCGGACGCTCGTTTCAGCCCGACAGCGAGCCCAAAGCCGCGCAAGGCTCGAAGCCTCGTCGCGCCGACATGAAGACTCGACGAAGACACGAGAGCGAGCGCGAGACCAATGCCCACGCTCCGCCGCCCATGTCGCTCGCACGGAGCTACTGCTCCCATGCTTACTGGCTTCGATGCGACCTTTCATATCCCCACTTCTTTTTACCAATCTCCTTCGAGTACGGACGAATTACTACCCAATAGTATGTCTTCAAAGCATTCTTCGAAATAGACTTTCGACCAATGGAAGCGGCTCTGTGGAGCGGCGTATTGTTCTGTCTGATTGGGCGGAGCGAGAACTTCCTGCAGCAGCAAGCACCAAGCTCGCCGCACGCTCGCTCGGCGTCCGCCGCGTCTCCGTTCGAGTCTCGCGCTGTGCGCGCCGCTCGGGCATGAGCGCTGTCAAGATCTTCACGTGCGAGGGCAGGTTCGCGTTCCTGGAGGAGCCGCAGCGCTTCACGTTTCGCGTATTCGCCGACAAAGGTCTGTCCGTGGACGTCGCGCCTCTGCCAGTCCTTCCCAGCTCGGACCGGCGCGATGCGGGCGAGAGCAGCCTTTCCTCCACAGATGACAGCATTGAAAGCAGCGGAGGCATCATAGAGAGCGGTGGTCCAGCTCCAGACGCCTCGGGACGCCGCGGAGACGATGGTGGCGGCGGCGGCGATGCCCAGCCAACCGACCGTGTCGCTCCAGAAGTAGTAGTAGAAGAAGAAGAAGCGCGCGGCGTAAACAGAGCCGCTGGACAAGAGCACGCGACCAAGGTGTTTGCTTTCGACGGTCGTGCGCTTGCTGTCCGGTCCGGGTCGTCCAAAAGCAAGCGGAACGCGAGTGGGAGGCGCCGCGAGAACTTCATCGTCCGGTTCAAGCTCGTGCGTTGGTGCCGCGACCCGTACTCGACACAGTTCATCAAGGTTGTCGGCCAGCTCTCGAGCAAGCACGGGCTCTCGGGCAAGTGCATTGACCTGGAGAACGCCATGGAGGAGGACGCGGAGAGCGAGGAGTTGAGACTCCGCATCGTGGCGCCGGCCGACGCCGGCTACTGCGTGGAGCCCGTGCGCAGCCCGCTGTTCCCGCTCACACCCGGGCTGTACGTGCTGAACGGCCACACCATTGGCGAGAACGGCTACGTGTACGAGTGCCAAGTCCGTCTGACGCTCCAGCCGGACGGCAGAGCAATCGGCGCCTCGCGCGAGCTGTTGTTCCCGCAAGAGTGCGTGCTCGCGGGCTCGTGGACGCGCGATGAGGTGAGCTATGTGCTCCAGTACCGCATGCAGGGCAACCAGTGCACCTACGTGTACTTTGGCTCTCCGTTCGCGGACGGCCTGCGCGGGTCGTGGCAGAACGCGGACCTGAGCGCGTTCGGAAGTCGCGCCGAGCGCGGATGCCTCGAGTTCCGACTCGTGGAGGCCGCGCGCGTCTGGAGCACGGCCTTCCATCTCGACTATCCGTCCCACTTCCGCGAGTGCGTCAAGCTGCTGCTACTCATGGCGATGCGCGCGGCTCCCGGGTCCCCTCGCGCGCTGCCGAGCCACTTGGTGCTTCACGTCGTGTCGTTCTTTGGCTACGACTGGTTCCAGCGGTCGTCGCCCTACGACGACAGCGGCGCGGTCGATGGAGACGTGTGGCAAGATGTAGACGAGTGAGGCGCCATCGCCATCTCGGCTGCTTGCTTTCTTGCTCAGCTGAGCTCTTCAACAGTGCGACCGTCGACGTATTTTGCCCAATTGTAGCCAATCATCTAGCAGTTCGTGCACAGTGGCAGTGACCACTTTGCTGAGATCGACTGAACCACCACGCGCAATGGCGGTGGGCATCAAGGAAGAACCGCTCGCGGCCGCTCGTGCCCAGACCTACGCTCCTTCCGCGCGCGCGGAGGCCGCCAGAGTCGCGGCACAGACTGTCCCGCCCATCGAGTGTGCGTTCGAGGGCCGCATCGGCGGCTTCCTGAGCGAAACGAGCCGTTTGTGCCTCCGCATCTCGTCGGACGGCGAGGTGCACGGCGAGGTATGGCGGAAACGCCCAACGGCCGCAGCGACCCGTGCGCCTGCCTCCGCTCTCGGCGCCGCGGTAGCTGTGAATCGCGTGGCGAAGCGACGGCGAGTTGAGGCGGCCGAAGCCGCCAACAGACAAGTGGACTCAACCACCCACGACCGAACCACCGCCGCCGCTGGTGTCTGGACCAGCAACGACTACGTCCGGATCGCGCACTTTGTCGGAAGCGCAGTCTGCAAGCAAACCGTGCAGTCTGGACCCAGCAAGAACGACAGCAACGAATGCGTGGTCAAATATGCGGCCGCAAGAGACACGAGCGAGGCGCGGACGCCGGAGACGTTCGAATACTGCTGCACGTTCGACGTGACCAAGCGCGCGGGCCACACCGACCGGCACACGGTGCGGTGCCACATGGACTTCCCGGCTCAAGCGACTAACCCGGCCGACAAGCGCGCTTTTAGTGTTGCAGAAGGCCAGTGGTGGCTGCCGTACCGGCGGCGGTCGAGGATCGATGAAGACGCAACGCTCTCCTCCTCTTCCTCCTCCTCTTCCTCCCCCTCGCTGTCTCTCACCGAAGAGCCCAAGCCGGAGGAGAAGCCCTTCCAACTCACGCGCGTCGACCCGAACGCGGGAGACGTCGGTCCGACTGCTCTGCATCGTTCGCGCCTATACCCGCTCCGCCCAGGCAAGTACGACTTCCGAGGCTTCGCAACCTACGAGACGCCGGCGACCACGGCTGCTCCTCGCCCGCGCGGCCGCTCTCACCGCTCGTCTGCGACTCCAGCGGTCGTCAAGGACGAGTGTATCGTGTCACTGCGGCTCTTGCCGGACGGGACGCTCCGAGGAACGTCGCGCGAGCTCGTCCACCCGCAGGTGTGCACCGTGCGTGGCACCTGGCAGATCAACCGCGTCGTGTACATCCTCAAATACCACGTGCGCGACGCCGTCGGCCACTTCCGGTACTCTGGCGGTGTCGACGCGAGCATGGAGGGCGACAAGCTCGTCGGCAAGTGGCGCAACGTGGACGACGGCCACGCGGACGGGTTCCAAGGCGGCAAAGGCGCGTTCGAGCTCGCGCTCGTCCACGCTCGCTACGACACGGACGCTGACGCCAAGGTGAAGCGAGAGAAGCAGCAGGGCGAAGAGGCCGAGAGCGACAGTGAGGCTCCATCAGGAGATCAAGGCGTGGGGACGGGAGCAGCTAGCGACATGGACGATAACGACCGCGAGTCGATCGTGACGGCTCTGACGACTGGCCGATACAAACTCAAGGGCCAGGCGACCGACTCGGACGGGTACGAGTACGCCTTCGAGCTCTCCATGACGCTCTACCCGGGCGGCCGGCTGGCTGGCGAGGTCCACGAGCGTATCTTCGAGCAGACGCGGCCGGTCACGGGTTGCTGGAACCGCGCGGGCATCGCGTACCAGCAGGCGTACGTCGTGCGTCGAGAGGTCGGCATGTACTTGTACGAAGGCGTGCTCTCGCGCGACGGAGTGGTGCTCCGCGGACCGTGGCGCAACGCCGAGGACAAGTACGCGCCGAGCCGGAGCGAGCACGGGAGCTTCGCGCTCGCCGTCACGTCGGCCACGCGCTTCTGGTCGACGGACAGCCACCGCGACTTCCCTCGCGGCTTCCGCGCCGCCGCTCGCTGCTTGCTCCTGTGCTCGGCGCGCTCCCACGCGCTGCCCGGCGCGCTGTGGACCAGCGTGCTGGCCTTTTGCGATGACAAGTGGTTCGACCCGCCGGACGACTGTGCCTTGGTTGTGGAGCGCGTCGGCGGCGGCGATGGCGCGCAAGAGCGTAAGCCCAAGGAGGTGAGTGCGTGAACGGACGTCAGGGTCACTCGGCGTCGAGTAAGGGGGACGCGCTTGGAGAGCGAGCCAGCTACTGCCGCAGCCGCTCGGCTATCAACTCTTCCACCTCAGCGCTTGGCATTGAGAGGTGCTCGCCGAGCACCCGCGCGACTTGTGCGTGTCTCCATTGCACGGCCGAATCGAAGGCCCTGCGTGCGTCTCCTTGTCTGTAGTTGGCCAGAAGCCACTTGACAGTGTTGGCGTGTCCGTTGACCGCGGCCAAATGCAGCGCGGAGTCGCTGCAGCCCTCACTGCGGTGCGTGTGCAGCCACTGCAGCACATGCAGGTGCCCCTCCATGGCCGCGTCGTCCATGGCGCCGACCGTGCAGCCTTCTTCGCAATTCTCGTGAAGCCACTGAACGACAGCGAGGTTCCCGCGGCGCGCGGCGTTGTCCATGGCGTACTTGGAGCATCCGACGGCACTGTGGGCCTTGAGCCACGCGAGCATCTCGAGATCTCCGTGGTCGGCCGCATAGTCCATGACGAAGGTCGAGCTCGCGGCCGTCGAGTGCGCGAGCAGCCAGCGCACGACCTCGAAGTGGCCCTCAATGGCCGCCACCACCGTCATCTTGGTGCGCCATTGGATCCGGTCCGGCACGCGCGCGTAGAGCCACTGAAGCACTGACAGGTGGCCGTGCCGCGCCGCCTGCACCATGGCGCCAGTCACGTCGCCATCGAACGCGCCGGACGCGTCGACCAGCACGCCGGAGAAGCGCTCGACGAGCCACTGCACGCACGACACGTGGCCGTGGCGCGCCGCGCGGCAGAGCGCCAGCGTGAACGCGCACCGGGACGCGGGCTCGCTCTGCTCGTCGCGCGAGCGGCCGGCGCCGGGCTCCAGCAGCGCAGCCGAGCGCGCGGCGACGCGCTCCAGGAGCCGCACGTCGCCCCGCGCGCTCGCCTGGTCGAGGGAGAAGCGCACCGAGTAGTCCAGGCACTGCTCCACCATGCGGACGATGTGCGGCATGGCCGCGAGCGCCGGGAACGCCGCGCGGACGGCGAGACCAGCCGCGGTCGGCGCGCCAGCCATGCTCGTTCTCCTTACCATTGCGCTCTTTCAGGGAAGCGAGGAAGAGCGGAACAGGACAATTTTCAGCCAATCATAGATGACTCAAATTGTTTTTATCGAATCAGAACGGCGTACTCATCCTTCCAGGTCTGGCACCGGGTTGCGAACAGTCCATCTGTCGCCGCATGGGCTAGCAGTGCGACCAAGGCGTCCAGCGATGCGTTGCCTCCCTCCTGCTTGGTCCCCATGAAGGTGTGCGTTAGCACAGATGCGGGAGCGAGGAGAGGTGGCGGGTGACTGGGTCATCACAAGAGCCTCGTGTTTGAGGACGCAAGGCAAGCACAGCGACGATCGGAGGAGCATCACACGCCGCTTGCGCTCCTCGCCTGGTGCATCCAACCACGCTTGAACTCACTGCAGTGGCGCTCGCTCGAGCTCAATACCGACCCAGCAAGGTAGCGTGACTCTCTTTAGAAATGAAGCAAGACAGTAGCCAAAACCGAGCGCCCCGCCTGCTCCACCGTCCGCGAGCAGCGGTATCTCGGCAACGCTCCACTAAACGCTGCGACGCACGTATCGCTCAGCCCATGAAGTTGAACACGACCAGGAAGAGGATGAGGTTGCAGAACAGGTAGTCCGCGAACGCGCGCTGCTCCGTGCGGTCCTTGAACTCGTTGTCCGGGTTGATCTGCATCCGCAGCGACACTGGCCACGACACGGCAACCAACGCACGCAGGCATCCCGAGCTGTTAGCGCGCCAAGCTCTAACGCATGCAGCCTCAACGCATCGACGCCTACCCGCGAGCACGAAGACACCGACGGTGCACACGAAGCCCGAGAGGAACGAGTTGAAAGGGAAGTTGCCGACGAGCGCGCAATAGATAAACTGCAGGATGCCCGTGGCCAGCACGTAGCCGAGGAAGCCGTCGATCAACTTGATCTTCCTGGGCGTCGACTTGTCGTACTTGGCGCAGAAGTCGCTCCAGATGCTGCCGACGGACTCTGTCTTGGCCATTTCGTTTGAACGCCGAGGCGACTACCTGTCTGTGTCAGAATGGGGCGAGTCGACTGTGCTGCGCGTCCCTGGCCGGACACCTCGATCACTGCCGCAAAACACATCGCACGTGAGACCCGCGCACGTGCCGGCGACCGCGTAAGCCACATGCGGAAGCGGAAGCGGAAGCGCGCGGCGACAGCATCGCCGTCCCCCCAGCCGCCCAACCGCCTCCCCACGCCGCCCACGTGGCACGCAGCGCTCACCTTTCTCCCTCCGCGGCGTGGCGCTCGGCGTGAAAGATAGCGACAGAGCTGCCACGCAGCAGCACGGGAGCTGCTCGCGGCATTGAGCGGCACCATGTACCGTTCTGGTACAATAGAGGCACGATGTTCCGCTTATGAAGCCTGTTGGATCTAATTCAACCTCGACCTCTCAAGGTGAAACTGTCACAAGCGCCTTGCCTGCTGTCCATGATTCCCGCTGAAAACACATGTCTTTTGATCCCGATCAGTTCGCTTCAAGCGGGAGGTCGGACCGCGCCACCACCAACGCCCTCTCACGCCCTTCGCTCTTGCAAAGTGCATGTTCTTCACGAAGGTTAAGGATGTGTGTTGAAGGGCGTAAAGCCTCCACGTTGAAGCGCGAGAGGTCCGTCGATACCTGTCTGGACTTGATACCCCCACGTCGGCGCGAGCCCCACGTGCACGCCCATGTAGCCGCTCGCATCGCCTCGATCCTCGCCATCACTCGCGAGATCCTCCCCTCGCTCCCTCCCTCGCTCCCTCCCTCAGTCGTTCGGCCGCCGCCGCCCCGACCAGTATGCTCGCCCGCCAGGTGCTCCGCCGCGCAGCGTCGTCCGCGGCCGCGCGGCGCTCGCTGTCGACGCTCGTGGTCGCCGAGCACAACCAGAGCGAGGTGTCTGGCGCGACGCTGAGCGCCGTGACGGCGGCGACGCAGATTGGGGGCGACGTGACGCTGCTCGTGCTGGGCTCGCAGGCCGCGGGCGTGGCCGAGCGCGCCGCCAAGATCGCCGGCGTGTCGAACGTGCTGCTCGCGAGCGACGCCAAGTACGACCACCTGCTGGCCGAGGACGTGACGGCGCTGCTCGTGGCCGCGCAGCAGGAGAAGCAGTTCTCGCACATCGTGGCGCCCAGCTCGAACGCGAGCAAGAACTACCTGCCGCGCGTCGGCGCCAAGCTCGACGCCGCTCCCATCTCGGACGTGCTCGCCGTCGCCGACAAGGATACGTTCGTGCGGCCGACGTACGCCGGCAACGCCATCGCGCGCGTCAAGTCGAGCGACGCCGTCAAGCTGCTCACGGTCCGCCCCACGGGCTTCGAGAAGGCGGCGGCCGAGGGCGGTAGCGCGGCCGTGAGCCCGGCGCCGGAGGCCCCCGCGGCCGGCAAGTCGACCTTTGTGTCGGAGGAGGTGAGCAAGTCGGAGCGTCCGGACCTGGCTTCGGCGCGCGTCGTGGTCGCTGGCGGTCGCGGCCTCAAGAGCGGCGAGAACTTCGAGATGCTCTACACGCTCGCGGACAAGCTCGGCGGCGCGGTCGGTGCCTCGCGCGCCGCCGTCGACGCCGGTTTCGTGCCCAACGAGCTGCAGGTCGGCCAGACGGGCAAGGTCGTCGCGCCGGAGCTGTACGTGGCCGTGGGCATCTCGGGTGCCATCCAGCACCTGGCTGGCATGAAGGACAGCAAGACCATCGTGGCCATCAACAAGGATGAGGAGGCCCCCATCTTCCAGGTCGCCGACTACGGACTCGTCGACGACCTCTTCACGGTCGTCCCCGCCCTGACCGAGAAGGTCTAGACTTGCCTACGTCGCTGGCTGGCTGGTTGGCTGGCTGGCTGCTCGAGCAGGACGTTCTTGGGTCCGCTAGAGACCATGTGACTCGTCGTTGGTCGCCTCTACACCGCTGGCGCCAATACAAACCGCGTGACCATGTTGGAGCTCTCAACGGACACCTTCCTTCGTTGCTAGCGCGAGCGAACCGACTAAAGCGCGTCCTCTCTTTATCTTCCATCCATCTCATGGAGCGCTACAGGCATCCGCGAGCCGGATCTTCCATCGCTTAGACGCGCTCGGCCGTAGGTGTTTCCTCGGCATGGTACTGCCCCGTGGCATCTGCCGCCGAGCCGAACTCGCGATTGTTGGTGTTGCTGTTGCTGCCGCCGCCGCTGCCGTCGACGCTCTTTTGCTGACGGCGCTCGCAGAACGCGAGCAGCATGGTCGCCAAGAAAAAGCCCATGACGAGGAAGATGAATACGACGGCTGACGTGATTGGGCTGCAGCGCAGCATGAAGCCGTAGACGTCGCAGTGCTGCACGTAGTCCGAGACGAGCAGCACGATGGCGGCGATCAGGAGCACGACGCTCATGACCAGGTCTCCGAGCTGCTCGAGCAGCAACGGCGGCCGCGGACTCACCGGGAAGAGCTCGGCCAGCAGAAAGTAGTAGAGACCCACGAGCATACCCGTGTACGTCATGAGCGTCGCAAACGTCACGGCGCTGCTGCCCAGCATGGTCGAGTAGCCGTAGTACGACGCAGCCGTGAAGCTCGCCGACAGGGTCACGAGCGCCACGAGCGAACACGCGAATTGCAGGAAGCGCAGCAGCGTGCGAGACACCTTGAGCATCTTGCCAAAGCCGTAGACGTGGACG
Organism: Phytopythium kandeliae; assembly: GCA_023338135.1. NCBI lineage: Eukaryota > Oomycota > Peronosporomycetes > Pythiales > Pythiaceae > Phytopythium > Phytopythium kandeliae. The sequence goes on along the minus strand of JAADYC010000590.1, from coordinate 3,658 downwards.
TAGAGGTAGAGGTAGATGCAGCCGCAGCCAAAGTCGTGGACTTCACCCCTCCGTCCAGCGGTACTCTCCGGACGCCTCGAGTCACGAAATGAGCGCCGAGAGGCGACCAACGGCCGTGTGTCGTTGGACTGCAGCTGGAGAGTCAATTACGCAGTTGGAGCGACAGGAGCTGCGTCTGAGAGGCGGCGATGCCAAGCACGGCGGCGGCGGTGTAGTATTGTCTTTAGTAGCAGACCTAGGCGCTCTCTTCCTACTGGCGACTTCCTCCATGTGCGTCCGATACCGGAGAGCCTCCTTCGAGGCGGCGGTAGGCGTCTTCGCGGTCGCTGCTGCCACCGCCGAGATGCTCGGTGCTCGACTTGCGACTGTCGGCGTCGGTCGCGCGTTCTCCGTCCTCTAGTTCCTCGTTACGCTTGGCGAACGGCGGGCACGTGAGCGCGAGCGTGACGAGGAACAGGAACGTGGCGCTCAAGGCGCAGCCGACGCTCGCCTTGACGGCGGTACAGCCGACGCTGCTCGCATCTCCGCCGTCGGTGGACGAGGAGGACGACTCGCTGCCGTCGCCGTCCAGTCCGAGCGAGTCGATGACCGACTCGGCCGCGTCGGTCGCCTGATCGACCACGGACTTGGACGAGGCGATGCCGCATGCGGCGTCCATCGTGTCCGAAGCGAGGAAGACTACGGCCGCCGCCAGCAGCAGCAGCGCGAGTAGCATGTCGACCGTCTGGCGCTTGGAGTACGGTAAGTGCTGCGTCAGCACGCGCGCGAGTCTCGACGGCGTCGCCGCCGCGTCGCTCTCACGACCTCCCGCGCCGTGGTGGCGGTCGAAGCACCACTGCGGGAAGCCGTCGATGACGGCGACGAGCATGCCGAGGCACGCCGCGACCACCAGGAACGCGACCACGAAGAACTTGATGGCGATCGCGACCAGCGCCGCAGCGCACAGCGCCAGCTGCAGCGCGCGAGCCACGACGCGCGCGGTCTCGAGCACTCGAGTGCGTTCGAAGCGCATGGTTGCGTTAGCGGTGGTGGTGCCAGCGAGCTCGAGGCGGCGAGTTGGCAAGTGACAAGCACGCTCGGCGCCTGTGGCGGTCGCGACCGACTTGAAGCTGCCGGTCCCAGACACGTCGTTGGTCGCGGGCCAGGGTGGGTGGTAAGCCGCCGTCCATAATGCGTGGATGCCTCGAAGGGGCGATGGCGGTGGTGCCGCGCGCGCTAGGCAGGCGAGAAGGAGGTGAAGGTGGCAAGCGAGCTTCTCAGGGTGGACGAGGTGTGGAGATGGGATGGGTCTACATTTTCCCATATACTTCGCGCCACAGTGGGTGACGGACGGCAGCCTGCCAGCTACCAAGCACCACCACGCTATGGAGACGATCCGAGAGCGAGCGACGGTCGGAGCGTCGGCAGCGGCTCCTCTGAGTGCGAAGGATTGGATATTAAGCATGTGCGAACGCTGCGTGGCCGGCACAGTACGAGGCCCTCACTTCACTCTGCGCGTGTCGGCGCCGTCCTCCTCGTTAGATACATGGGACGGACGGGTGCGAGAATATCCAGCGCGCGCTTAGACAGCCTGCGGGGCCGGCGCCGACTTGCCGATAGGCGACAGCGGCTCCGACACGGGCACCGGCGTGGCGACCGTCTGGTGGTACACGGCGCCACCCGCCTCGTCCGCGAACTGCTGCGGCGCCTCGACGTCGCCCTGCTGCGGCGCGGCCGTGAAGAACTGCAGCGCGACCGACACGATGAAGGCCGCGACCGAGAAGAAAGCGAACGCCACGCCAGCCTTGAAGTTGCCGCAGCGCAGCCCCGCGGAGTCCCCGTAGTAGTCGACGTAGTCGTCGCACTTGCTCACGAGGTCGGACGCGGCCAGCGCGATCGCGGCGATGAGCAGCACGACTGCCAGCAGGCTGTCGATCACGAGCTCCACCAGCGCGGACGGACGCGTCGCGTAGCGGAAGAGCTCGACGGCCAGGCCGTGCCAAAGCGCGTACAGCATGCCCGTGTACGCCATGAGGATCGTGAAGACGGCCGACGGGCCGCTCGTCATGGCCGAGCTCACCACGCGCGAGCCCGCCGACGTGAACGCCAGCGCGAGCATGCACAGCAGCGCCTGCGCGCCGCGCGTGGCGAGCCGCACGAACACGGCCGTGTTGGCCGGGATGCACCCATTCGAGTTGATGGAGACCATGGCTGCAGGCAGGACAGGCTGCGGTTCTGGACGCTGGCGGGAGACGGCTTCACTCGGCTTCGCTCGGCTTCGCTCGGCTTGACTCGGCTTGGCGACGCAAATTCGGAACTGGCGATTCTTCGGGTGAGGCGAAGCCAAGCGAGGCACGCGAGTCCGGGAGCGTGTGGATGTTGGTGGAGAGAGAACGCGTGCGACCCGTCGGGCCTTTTCCATAGAGAGTTTGTATGCGAGGTAGAGACTGGGAGCGCCTCGGCTCTGCACGGGCGAGAAGGCGACATACAAAGCGACAGATAAAGGCGCGCGCGGCTGTCCGCGGCACAAGGAGGCGTTGAAGTGGCGTTGTGCAGGTTGCGGGGGAGAGGCGAGTTTATCGCCCATTTCCCATCCCTACTGAACATATCAGTGATGCGATTGCATATGCTCCTATGAATTGCGCGCTCGTGGAGCGAATTACGTCCCAAACGGTGAGAAGGCTGCGCGTTATTTGGCGGTGCGTCGCGTCGGCGTCGAACTGCGCGGCGCAGCGCGGCGCGGAGCGGCACGCATGCACGGCCGCCACGGCTCGCTCGCCTCGTGCGGAGAGTACGAGCGCCGCGCCGCGCCGCGCCGCGGCTGAGCACGTCCCTCGACTTTTGACTGCTCGAGTTCGCGTAGGTACGATTTACCCACAATTCCTAGTGAACCCAACGACGATGAGCGCTGATCATGTGATGACCGTCTTCTAAAATCCATTTGGAGCCAAGTGATGCGTGGATCGATGCAACTAACAGCCTCGGAGTAGGCATCTCCGGGCACTCGAGCTGCAGGAGTCCGAGTGAGTAGGTGCAGACCAAACGGCAGCTCGAGGGTACCCGCGCACGCGTCAGCGGAGACTGAGACGAGGACGACATTCCCGCGGTCGGGCCAGACGGCGCGGCCGAGGCGCTGACCGACCTGAGCGCGAGTCTGCGCCTGGCGCTGGTGGAGAACACGTCGGCGCTCGAGGCCACGCTCAAGGCCAATCGCGCCGAGGTCGCGCGGCTCGAGGCCGAGGGACTCGCGTGCGGCCGGCAGTTGGACCGGTGGCGCGAGCGCGCGACGAGCGGCGAGGACAAGATGTCGGCCGCGAGGCAGGAGGCGCAGGCCGCGGTCGAGCGCGCGCGCGCGGACATGTCGGCCCGGCTGGCGACCGAGGAGGAGCGGCTGGTGTGCGAGTCGAACCGGTCGATCGCGAACGCGAACGCGCTGGCGGAGCGCAAGACGCAGAAGCTGCTGGATGCGGCGGTGCTCGACATGCAGCTCCGGCACGACGAGTAGCTGCAGCAGCTGGGCGAGGAGCACTCGGAGGAGGTCGAGAGCCTCGAGCAGTAGGTCGCGGTCTGGCACCGCTAAGTCGAGGTGCTCGCTGAGGCCGAGAAGCGCAAGACGCCGTGCTCGTGCACACCGGCATCAACCCGTACGGCGGCGTGCTGCGCTTGCGCTTCGGCAGGG
>JAADYC010000589.1:0-16883 GCA_023338135.1 Phytopythium kandeliae | reverse complement strand
GCTGTGAGCAACCGCATATGGAGTCGTCCAGAGGCAGCCGCTTTGGTGATCGGAGACACTACAAACCATGAACAACCCAAAAGGATCGCATCCGATCGCATCGCTACTGGATCAGATGGTCAAGTGCGAGACAAGATCTGCTGCACAGATATGAAACCGAGCAAAGACTTTTGATGTCGTTACTTTCGAGCCAATCGTTGTGCTGACACAAGCTTGCTCCAGCTCTGGATGCGTTCAAGGTACCCTGGAAAGCATGCTTTGTGAAGAAACTGACAATACGAGGAGTCCACCGTGTCTTGTGGCGTATCAAGGCGTGCACCTTACTCGGAGAAGATCGAGTCGACTGCTTCTTGTTCATTGCGAGGATGCCCGGAAGTGCAGGGTGCACCGACAAGCCGAATAATGATTGCGCCAGAAATCCGGTTGGCAATATACTCGACATATGCCCGTTATATTCTTCGTATATGTCGGTAATCGCACCAATATTTCGGTTGTGAACCAACACAAGGCAGTGTTCACAATATGTCGAATACGATAAACACATCAAGTGACGAAGAGAAAGGCTGCATCAAATTGGTCCACCGCAGTGCATTCCAAGCACTGAAGCCAGTGCCGCACAAAGTCGCGTCACGTCGCATCGAATACCGATGTGTTGGTGAGAAGCAAGGCCTTCTCGCCTTCACATTCGTCAGCATACCCACGCGTTGCGTACATGTTGTACTCCCAGACAATGAAGGACGCGATGCCATCGAGCATACCATACTTGGCGGCGTTGACGTCCCGTACTTGCCTTCAAGCGCTATCTTGTAGCTACTGCAACGCTCTCCCTCGAAGAGAACCATCTTCGAGCTATTCGGCGTATCCTTCCACGTCAGTGAGGACACCTGGCTCATGTAGCACTTGAACGAGTAGCAGTGCTGCGTTGAATGGATCTTGGTTTTTCTCAATTCAGTCACGCTGGAATCAGTGAGCGTGGTCGCATCATAGAGAACCACAATGTCTCCTGGCGAGCAGAATACAAAGAGCTGCATAGTTGCAATGACGATTGCTACGACCATACAGCGCGGAGAGAACATATCGATAGATGGCATTGATGAACGATTCTTGGTCTGCGACGGCCGTTTGAGCCTTCGTTCCGTAGCAAGATCAAACATGGCGAAGGCAGCACACAGTTCCAGTTGAGTGTTGGGATACTGGTAGCTTGCATCGACGATATCCAACTCTACCATTCAGCATGTTCTCGAACGCACGTTTGAGAAGGAATCGAGCTAAATCGCAGCACTTCAAGACCGAATGCCAAGCTTGTTTGGATTACAATAAGGAAGCGAACCGGATGTTGGTTTCAACCGGTGTGGTTCCACCTCGGAGATCAGTCTGCGGTCGCAACACCGATGATCCCAGTGGCCTGAGGCGTAAGAGCAACCGAGATCTGGAAACTTTTCGGAGTACAGTCGAAGGACAAACTGTCGCCAGCTTGCTTACATCATAGGTTGTGCTGTCTTCGCGCTTCTATCGGTTGCTCTCTGATGATCGGTCGAGCCATTTAAGCTAAGTATTGAAGCAACGATAATGATCGTGACAATCAATTGACGACTACATTCACAAAAGTCATCAGTTCATGAAGCAGGCAAGTACAGGAAGGATGTCGAAGGCCGTTGCGTTCGCAAGCAGAGAGTCGACTATTGACGCAGGCTCAGTTGCCATATTTGATGGTAAATCATAGTGGCAGTACGAAGAAGACAGCAGGTCGGGATCAAGGGCACGTTGCGCCACGAAGGGTGTGAAATGATAAACTTTGTCGGCTACTGCATCGAGTGCCTTCTGAGTCTTGTTTCCGATTCCGTTTCAATTGTCAACACTAGCAAGAGATGATGCGTTGTCACGTAACGAGATTCACTCGCTCGGACGCACGTCCTGAATCCCTCGCGTCGGATACAACCCGGACTCGGCAACCATATACGACTGAACATGGTTGTCCATGCCGGCTGACTTCGCGTTGAACGTACCTGTGTCAGCCCAATACTTGATAGATGTGCCTTGACACTGCGGTTCAGCGTAGAAGATAATCCAGGCTGTTTTCTGGATCTCGTCCCATTTCACGTACGATATCTTGCTGCTGAGCTTCGTGAAAGAGATGCATCGTTGTGCGGGTTGGTTGGAAATGAGGTAGAGAGCGTCCCTGTCACCGTGCTCATCAAATAGCCAAACGTCCGATTTGACTAGGGAGGCGGTAGCACTGCCACTCCACGCCACCACAGCCAACACCAGTGCAAACGTTGTACGCCTGGCTGAGAGTGGCAGCATTTTTGTCAATATTGCACTGCTGTTGTCTGCTAGTGTGTTTGAAAGTGCCGAGGCGATCAGCGATCTCCATGACACCGTTCCTCCTCGATTCGAGGATACAGCTCTTGCCAGCCGCTATGGTTCCACATTCGTTTTCGAATCAACTACTAGCCGGAAAGTATGGCGGATATCGCACTGTTGTCCTTTCCCACCAGTGCCACCTGCGATAGCGTCTACGTTTCAAATCGTGCTGGTCGCGATACCGATGCCCTCTCTTTCTCACTCTAACGCACACACGCTCTACTTCTCTCGCTCCGCGAACAGATTGCTGCTATTCATCTAACCAGACACTTGCGGCAAGCGATGCTGACGTCAATTCCCAATATATTGTTGACCAACAAACAGTGTTCAACTCGACAACGAAGTGAAGATTCCCTTCGATTGGATATCGTGTGGACACCGCTCAAAATGCACGGACAAACGAGTCTCAGTCGTGCTAATAGCACCTAGGTCCAAATTGGATTAAGATCCTGGAAACCTCGTGTCGGATATCTGCTGGATTCTAGCATCATCAGCGACCTCACTTTGCCCTCCATCCCTTCGTCTTTTGCATAGAATTTGCCGTACACAGGGCCATCATTGTACACAGGACGATCTCCGGTCCAACATCTCCACGAGTTGCCGGTGCAGCTGGACTGGTCGTAGGACACAATCCATCTCCTCACTGGATCGTTTAGCCGCACTGAGCTCGCTAACCGACTGCTGAAGCTTGAGAACGAGTAGCATCGCTGTGTGGGCTGATGCTCCAGCAAATACAAAGCGTTCAAACTCTTTCTATCGTACAGCCAAACCACTGACGTGGAAGTAGTTGATGCTGATGCAGCCACAAGATTCGATATCACAAACGGCGAAAAGATCAACACCTTAACGGCGAATGCTGCTCGAAGCATTGTGTAGTTTAGCTCTTTGTCTCAACTGAAGGTTTCGAGAAACTTGTCACGACGTCTGAGGACGGCAAATTGAGCAATGGCAGGGAGGATAAAGAACAATCATCATACCACAGTTTGTATGCGCAACACGCCTGAAGGCGGCATCCATTGCACCCAAGATAAAGCTAGAACGAAGCAGCTGGAGATTGTGCTCGGCGAGCATCCGATGCTGGCGGCAACAGAAGTGTCGCTAGCCATAAGGCGCTGCCGCTTAAATCTGCCCGTCGCCATCGGAGATCAGGGCATCGCCACTTTCAGCCATCGTCCACGGCCAAACGATCCAGCTTGATACTGGCGCTGCACGTGTGTTTATACCAATGTGCCTCGACGGCAGGAGGCAATTGACAGTGGCAGCCCTGCTGGTGCAAGGTGTCCAAGGCGTTCTGGTGGAGATCGTACAGCACTTGCAGAAACACAGGAGGTGCGGATGGACAAGCAATCTTGTCGTTGGTACATGCATTCACAAATGAGAAATGGTTCTGTGACAAACAGACAAGAAGAGCAACTGCCCGATCGATGTGAGTATAGTGCAATGATATGACCCAAACAAAGCATCCACGATATACCAAACGGCTCAGCCATAGACACAACTCAGTTCCGCGGGGAGGTACTATTTGTAGCTTGTGGTGATGTGGATTCTACCTGTCATGTTACAAGGAGGATAGGCGCTAATGTGACCGCTTTTTGTAAACGTGATGGTTCTCCCGCTGAGCGACTCCAGACTGTAAACAGCACATCGAAAAGAGCGCGGCTCCCGAAAGTACCCTAGATAAACACAGAGCAAGCCCTTCTCGAACCCGACGCTCAGTAATAACGCCCCCTGTTGCTTGAGAGTAGGATCAGCCGTCAACAGCAAGTCTCTGTCCTTACAAAAATCGATCCCAAACGAATGGAGCCACAAGGTGGGCGGACTGGAGTGTAATAATTGATAGATCCTTGATCACGCGCTGCAGGCGGAGCGGACGCTCAGACGTGCGCTCGAGGCCTGGCGACCCGACCTTGCAGTAGCTGGTCTTGAACCCTTGCTTGTTCGGGAGAACTGAGAACACTCGCTTCAGCTTGTTTGTCTAGTTGTCCTCGTTGATGTCGTTGACTGTTTCAATAAGCTACAGAAGCTCGCAGTATAGAGATAGTAGATCGCGTTGACCCTAGTTGTCCGTGTCAGTGTTCGTTCTAGATATGCGCTCTCGCAACTCACTCGCAATCGGATTCGCTACGCGTACATATATCAGTCCAGATGTTGCTGCGAAGGCACTTCCGATGGTATAGCGTGCGTGGGTTTTCGAAGCAATACACATGTAGGTGACGTAGGCACGCAATCGCTTCGCGAAGTTGCGGAAGTACACATTGCTCGCGTTCTTTACTATGTCGCCTGCCGTTGATTGAAACCGCTCCAAGCACACGCATTGCGTCTTTGTCGCCTGATGCTTCAACAAGCGCCTTACCAAATCTCTTTCCACGACGCCGTCCCATGTTGTTTTACTAAAACCCGTGGAGTATGGGAACATTGCTTTCGTTGGTAGCACTTTCGTCGGTGGATAATGCGCTCGCAAACTGGGGCGCTCTCTCGTTTTCGCAGACATCAATGATACCACTTGTTGGATACATGCTGGACTCCAACAGCATGACCGATCGAACTGTTTTGAGCCTGTACTCTTGTGGAACAATCTTCCCCTTTATGCCGAGCTGCTTGGTGGAGGCACCTTGGCAGTCCAGATCCTCATATACTGCGATCCAGATATCGTATGGTATGTGCATCCACATGACAGTCGTCACCGCCTCGGTGACGCACGACACTGAGTAGCAAAGTTGGGATATTTTGGCGCTCGCGCTGTTGTCGGGCAAAGCGTTTGTTGTGTACAAATACACGCCACCACACACGACATTGGTCATGAGCAAGAGCGCTGCTACAGCGACGAATGAGACTTTCGCACGACCAGGGCGACGACAGACTAGGGTCAGTGGCATGCTTTGAGGGCTTGGAGGATCGTGTTCAAATGAGGCCATTGAACACACGCACGCACTGATTGTGAATTCCTGGTATCAACGGTGGCCTTCTGGACAAAACCACCCTTCTTCGCGCAAGTAGATGATGTTTTGTGGTTTTCATCGTGCAAGCATTTGATTCAAACGAAAGAAAGGCTACCGGGCTTCCCCTCGGCTATCACTCCAGCAGAAGTGCACACCGCCCAGGAGCTCTCACAGCGTATAGTTCGCGGCTGTAGCTACTGCTTGCCGATTCGAGACGCGTTGCCAACGGCGAAGCTGTTGTCTCAGGAAGTCATCCTGCTCTCTGTCCACGAACCGTTCTTTTCGAGCTCAACGCGCTCCTCTTCGCACAGGTCGACGATCCCGCGTGTTGGGTGCCTCCCAGACTCCCACACCATCAATGAAGCGATCGTGTTGTCGAATACGCTTCCAGTGAAGTCCACGCTCCTGCCTGTCCCGTATATTTTGTATGGGTTTCCCTGGCAGTTGGGCTCATCGAAGAAAACCATCCACGCATACATCTGCGTCCGTGTGTACAAAACGTATGAGATCTTGTCTTCCCAACACGGGAAAGAGTAACAGCGTTGAGCCGGCCCGAGGGGGTATTGCGAGTATTTATCATGGCCGATACCCGTGTCGTAGAATTTGATCAATCCAGCCGTGCTCGGAGCAGCGAGGAGGCTCAACACGGCCAATACCGCAAGACTCATCGAGCCAACGGCTGGGGTGACGTGTGCTGCTCGGTGTGGAAAGCGAGAAGGATCGAAAATGGCAGTCACCAGTCGCCACTGCGGCTGCCATTGAAGCAAACCGAGACTTGAGGCGGAGGTTTGCGAAGTGATTGCGCGAGCACACCTCATTCCGACGGATTCCGCCAGCATCGATGCACGCGGCCACCGATTGCCCTCCGGCTACGTCGACGTTTAGCAAGATGATGGAGTCCGACCCGCTGCATCCGACGTTGCCTTTGCTCCAGGACTGATATATCCTGATGTCAGCTTCGTCAGTGCCTTGTGCGCCACGCCAGGGCTCGTGAGGTCTTGCATCCAACTCGCCCGTCAGTTGTTGACGGCGTTCAGTATTGCATCGGGCTGCTCACCGATGCTCTCAACAATTACTGAAAACGAATGGTCTTATACCAATTTCGCTCTCTGTAGTCTTCGCTGCCCACCACGTCGGATTCGTCAACTTGAACCAACGTCACGAGCTGGACCCCACATTTGGAGCGCTCACTCCCCATCTCGCTCGGCTGGATCGCTGCTGCTGCTACTGCTGCTGCTGCTCTTGTAGATGCCCGTCGCGGACCGGCTGCTACACATCCAGAACGCCATGACCCCCACGTCGTCTGTCCTGCGCCTGGCGCGCGCCGCCTCCTCATCAGCCTCCCGCGCGGCCGCGCCGCGCTCGCTCGCGCGCTCGTTCTCCTCGGCCTCGTACGACATCAAGAAGGTGGGTATGGTCGGCCTGGGCCTCATGGGCCACGGTATCGCGCAGACGGCGGCGGCCGCGGGTTTCCAGGTCGTCGCGCTCGACATGAGCGACAAGGCGCTGGACGCAGGCATGAAGCGGATCGAGGACTCGCTGGGCAAAGTCGCGGCGCGCAGCGTCAAGAAGGGGACGCTCACGGAGGACGCGGCAAACAAGCAGGTGAGCGACACGCTCGCGCGCATCTCCCCTACGACGGCGACCGAGGACTTGGCGGACTGCGACCTGGTCATCGAGGCCATCGTGGAGAACGTGGACGTGAAGAAGGAGTTCTACGCCAACATGGGTCGACTGATCAAGCCCTCGGCGATCCTCGCGTCGAACACGTCGTCGCTCGCGATCTCGGACTTCGCCGGCGCCTCGGGCCGCCCTGAGAAGGTTGTGGGTATTCATTTCTTCAACCCCGTGCAAATGATGAAGCTCGTCGAGGTAGTGCGCACGGATGCCACGGACCCCGCCGTCTTCGACGCGGCCAAGAGTTGGGTCGCCGCCATTGGCAAGCACCCGGTCTCGTGCAAGGACACCCCCGGCTTTATTGTCAACCGCCTGCTCGTGCCGTACCTGTCGCAAGCCATCGCGCTGTACGAGCGCGGCGACGCGAGCAAGGAGGACATTGACGTGTCGATGCAGTTCGGTGCTGGACACCCCATGGGTCCGCTCACGCTCGCCGACTACGTGGGTCTGGACACGACACTCTTTATCCTCGAGGGATGGGTGCGCAAGTACCCGAACGAACCCGCCTTCTTCGTTCCCGACACGCTGCGTCAGAAGGTTGCCGAGGGCAAACTCGGCCGCAAGACTGGCGAAGGATTCTACAAGTGGGACGGCGACAAGCGCCTGTAAGGTGCTGTTGTTCGCAGTCGTTAGTGACTGAGTCCGTGCTGTCATCGGTAAGCGCAACAAGCTGCAGCGTGTTTGCTGCCTTTTACTCGCTTCCTGGAGTAAGCGCAAAGCTTCAAGTCGCTCTCGATCTACTCTTTCTCTCAGAGACGCGAAGCCGTCGTGGTTGGACTCTTGGTGTTTCCGCTAGCAGCACTGGCATCCGACTCTCCATCTGTCTGACCACTCGGGTACTGGGCTTCGAGCTCGATAAACCAGGCCGCGAGCCATGCGCGCTTCTCGGCCTCGCAGTTCTGCGAGATGCTGGTGAGGATCGTGCGTTTGACTTGGCTGCTCACCTGCCTCCGGTGGCGCCGGTCGTATCCATCGCAGTCTCGGACGAGCGCTTCCATCTCCACGGCAGCCCTTTCGACGACGTCCACTGGGCTCATCTTGGTGATCTCGGCCATCAAGCCGACCAGGTAGAGCCCATCGTTATTGGCACTGGTCGCGGCCGTGCCACTGGCGTCGAGGTGCTCTGCCAATAGAAGCTCTAAGCTGCGCTTCAGGAATTGCCTCATGGTCCAGATTATCATCTGACGAGCAGTCTCTGCTCCAGAGCGCTCGAGTCGAGAAGAGGAACCGACGCCGTCTTCTGTACTGGAATGCGAGTAGAAGAGGGAACCAAAAACCGACCCGCACACCGCGGCAATCGTTTGCTGCGTCATATTCGACGGGAACGCCGGGAGAGAGAGCTGCACGTAGTACGGAGCGATCGAGTACATCGACACGAACTGGGTCAAGTGAGACAAACACACGCCGATAAATCGGTGTGCGAATGTGTCGAGTGGCTCGTATACGCTGTTGATGCCCAAGAAGATGACTGCAAGTGCGTCGTCGCGAAGTTGCGGGTTGCTTGACTGGATGAGGAGTGCACGGAGTTTGCGCTGGATGAGAAGACCGACCGCGAGCACTTGGCAACCTCGGGCCATATCCGCTTCACTTGGAACCACCTTGCCGTCGCTGGAGTCTGGCCACAAATCGCCCCTATCTGTCAACGAACCGTTGAGCGCCTGAAAGATCGCTGTGAAGATTGCATCTGGCGCCTCGTCAATGGCTTTTTCAACGCGCTCGGTGGCGATGCTCATGAACTGATTCCTCGCTGGTGACCTCCACGCTTCGCGTACAAACTCCAGCCGCGACAGCAACGTAAACGAGCGCACAAGACATCCGTGCGACTCATCCGGACTCTTTACAGGAAACAGTGCCAGCTCGAGCAGGAGTGGAGCCGCCGCGTCGTACAGATGCTTCAAGAGGCTGAGTACCGCATTTGGCGATAGTTCCGCCGATGAATTGGTTGCTGCAGCTGCACTCTTCTCGCCTTCATGCGACAGGAAGGACGCAAGCGCCGGTCGGAACAGCTCAGACGGGATCGCAGACTGCAGGCTAGCCATGAGTGTCGCGTGATTCGCTAAGGAATTGTGAAAGAACCCGATCGTTTCGACGACCCCGTTCTCTAGAACGCGGTAGATCAAGTCGACCTTGTCTCCGTGGTGCTGACCTTGATCAGCAATCAACGCACGCAACTCGCTCAATGCTCGTCGTGTCGCCTTCTCTAAACGGCTCTCGTCCGTGCCGATACGCGGTGAGAGCAACGGGAGAAGCGCCACTCGGATGATCGTAAATACTTGCATTGACACGCGCGACCACGACGACGGGGTTGTTCTTTCTGGCACTGTATCCCACTCGGCCATACCAAAGCCGGCAGCCACAATTGCAAGTGGCTCGTGTGCGTGCGGCAGCGGGGTCAGGATCATCTTCTGCGCAGCATCTTCTCTCACAGGGCGAAATAACGAATCGACCAGCAACAACTTCTCGGGATCGTGATCGCAAAGTGCAATCGCTACGACAGCGCACACTGCAGTGTTTGCTGCTCTGATTGTTGTAGAGAGTGGTGATATGTGTGTGGAGATGAACTTCCTCAGGAGTCGGGGAGTAACGCGTAGCTTCATCGCTGACTCTCGAACAAGCGCGCCAAGAGCTTCTTCGACCTCTGAGAGGAACACAATCTCAAACCCGCGTATCGTGCGGGAAACCCACGCTGTGTACGTAGACAGGAGCTGAACAGCTACATCGTCCAGCAGCTGGAGGCGCTGGTGATCCTCACTTGTGCGGCCACCACGGACTTGCAGTGGCCGAAATACCCCGGCATTCCAGAGGTTTGCACAGAAGTCAATCTGCAAACGCTTGTCACAGTGGAAATTGATCGACGGAAAGCCGGCAGGTAGTTGCTGGTTTGTGAACGTCGAGGCGGTTTGGGCGAGAATCGACATCGCTTGAATTCCGCGCCGATGGAGCTCCGAGGGTAGCCCCAACACGTCCAATGAAGCCAAGACGCCGAGAGAACTTCCAAGCTCCACCCATGCTAGCCAAAGTCGAATCGGGAGCACCTTCCCTCTTTGCTCTTGCTGCTGGTGCCAATAATCGAAAACGCCGAGGAGCTCTCCGATGTGATGAGCGCGCGCGTCGGGCACTGAAGGAGGCTCGCTCGCGGGAGAACGAATACTAGCACTTCCACCCATCGCGTCTTCATTCCGCACCACGTTGCCGTCCGTAGATGGCAGTCTGGATGCGCCGGACGCGCGCTCAATCTCCTCGTGGAGCCACGCGAGCGCCGCTTCCATCGCTCTCGCCGCACGATCGAGCGCCTCGCGCCGCTTGTCGATGTCGATGTCTTCCACCGACGTGAATAAGTCGCCGAGGAGCGCGTCGCCGTTCCCAACCGAAGGAGTCGCGTCGCCTCCCGCAAAGGGTGTGTCGGAGTCGGGCATTGTTTCCGGCGCCTCCCAGCTTGATCCAGTCCACGGCTTCGCAATGTGTGCGAGTTGAGTTGAGGAACGTTGACTTCATGTCAACGTCATCCCGTCCACCAAGTTCAGTGAAGGCTCTACAAAGTGCGAATATGGAACCTTACCGTCATATCTTCATCAAAAGGCTCTATACTTCATTCAGCACGCCAAAGTACTGTAGTCGACGTCATCATGTCGGTCGCGATGACGGATGCATGCGGCGGCGCAACAAGCGGTCTGGACGACAGCCGAAGACATGACGGCGCCTCCCTCGCTGCCACCGGCGCTCGCCGCGCTGCTCGACTCGCTGCGCGCTCCTCGCAACCGCGTGGCGGCGGCTCTCGCGGCTCTGGCGCTCTCTCGCGCGCTGTATCATCGCCAGCAGCGCCATAAGCACCGCGTGCAGCTCCACCAGTCACTCACGCGCCACGTGACGGCGAGCGCGGATCATGCGGTGCTCTCCCCGACTGGCAACCCGGTGGAGGAGTGGCATGAGGTTTCGACGGATGGAATGCTCGCGCAGTCGCTCGTGTACTACCCAGAGGCGCCGGCGTCCGATGTGCTGGTACTGATCCTGCCCGGCAATCCTGGCTCGTCGCACTTCCTGCTGCCGCTCATGCGCGAGCTGGCCATGAGCGTCGCTCGCCAATTCGAGGTGCGGTGCTTTTCACAGACTGGCCACGTGGCGCCTTGGCGCAACAACGGGCGTGTCTTCTCGCTGCAGGAGCAAGTCGCGCACAAGATCCACTACGTCGGCGCGCGTCTGAGGGAGAACCCTCGGCTGCGGCTCGTGCTCATCGGCCACTCTATCGGCTGCTACCTGTCCCTCCAAGTGGCGTCCGCCTTCCCGGACGCGCTGGAGAGGATGGTGTTCATGCAGCCGGCCTTCGCTCACATGGCATCGACGCCAAAGGGCCGCGAAATGGCTCCCGTGTTCGCATATCGCGGACAAGCCGTGGGCTTCGTCAAGCTCCTCGAGTACCTGTTCCCAATGGCGGTGCGTCGCTGGCTCGTGAGCCTTGCGATCGGTAGCGAAACGGAGAAAGTGCTGCACTTTGCCTCGCTGTCGCTCGTGAGCGCCAGCGTGATGCGCAACGTGCTGCATATGGCGCTAAACGAGATGCAGGAGGTGCATGCGCTGGACGAGCACGCGATCCGCCGCCACGAAACCAAGATACTGTTCGTGTTTTCGCCTATCGACGGATGGGTCCCCTCGGAGTTCGTCCAAAAGTATCAGCTGTTATTCCCGCGCGCGCGACACCGCATCGTCCCGCAGAGCCACGCCTTCATGATGGAGCCAAACGGGTCGCGCGACATGGCCGACCACATCGTTCCCTGGCTCGATGGCATCCTCTCCACGACCGCGACAACTGGCGTCGATAAGGTTCAAGCCGATGGAGAGTTGGAGGACTCTGCAACCGCGGCGTAAGCTGTCGACCCGCATGCGATTGTTCGCGGCAGCGTGCGTACATGTTTTACGTGTCGCCTTTTGTTCGGGCGTGTGAGGATGGCGAATGGGAGCCGATGGATAAAAGGCAGTGGATCGAATTGCGGACTTGGTTATGTGAGGTGTTTGCTGGAAGCTACAATTGTTGGGAAGCGTCGAAATACCAGAAATGTCATTCAGAGGGAGAGCAACATCGTGCGCTACGTGTGCGCGGGAACAATGCCAACGTTGGCATCAATCTGTTTCTCTTCACAGCAAGAAACTCTCGGCCGAAAGTTCTGGCATCGCTAGCGTTGTGTTGAAGTAGCACTGGTGCACAGTTACGAGACCACATCGACTTTCAAGGTTCGCTCCGAGGCCGCCGTGTCTCCTTCAACTATATACTGTGGCAGCTCTGGACTGGCAGCTCATTACTCGTTGTAGAACTCGCATTCGTCGATGATTCCGCGAGTCGGGTACATGCTCGACTCCCATAGCATCATGGATGCGACGGCAGTGAAGTTCAGCGAGTGAGGGTGGACCAAAGGCCGGCTGTTCTCGGATCGAAAAGTCCAATGTCTTCCTTTACAGCCAACTTCCGCGAAGAATACGACATACGTTGCGTCCTGCACACTCCACGAAATTTCGGAAGCTTTGGGAGGGTAGCACCATATTGTGTGGCAGCGCTGCGCAGGACCAATGTCGACATTTTTCCACCAGTACGTGTTGGCGTTATGAAGGAACAATTTGCCAGCCAAGCATGGTGTCGTGGCGAGACATGCAATACCCAGAGACAGCATAAAACTCGTACACAGTGCAATACGATCGGAAGCCATTTTCACAATATCCAAAACGCAAGAGGCGCAAGGTCGGCAGATCGATAATGAGCTGCAGTTTGTGTCCGTTTGGATTTGGGATTCTCAGGATGAACTCGTGTAGACAGAAATAAATCTAGCTCACACAATCACGAGTTGTGGTCGTACTTTCGATGATGCTGTGTAGTTCATGCACTGCACACAAAGAGAAAAAGCCGTGCTCTTGCGTGTAACAAGAAACAATCAAGTATCATGAAACAATCCACCCACACTGATATGACGGTGAAGAAGCAAGAAGGCGCCTAGAGCACAACACTCGAAACGATTGTCCATGTAGCAACGCTACAGCGCATCGTCGCGCTCGCAAAAGTCGACGATACCTCGAGTCGGGTAGATGCTCGACTCCCACATCATGAATGATGAAACGGTTAGGTTGATCTGGCTCAAATACAACGAATTGCCGTTGTTTCCAGGCTCGACAAACGCACGTTTGCCTTTGCACTCGGCTTTCTCGTAGAACACGGTATCGGCAGCCTCCTGTAGATCCCATTTAAACCCAGTTGTAGACTTGGTGATGTAGCACGAAATGCTGTAACACCGCTGTGCTGGACCAATCGTTAAAGTTGTGAACCAGCTGCCCTCATGAACATAGAGATGTCCAGCCGTGCATCCTTCGACGGCGAGGTAGACAACCGTCGCGAATAGCATCAAGTTGCCGCACAGCAGGCTGTGACGGGAGATCATCTATAAGTCTGCTGGTGATGATGAGGTAAGAATTGGAGCGATTGATAATAAGTAGCGGTTCGTGTTCATGTAGGAGCTCTACACGAGTTGGCAATGGGTGCTCAAGCCCAACCTGGAATATACAAGAATCCAGTTCACGGCTTCGAATACGAGCAAAATCAAGCACGCATTCCAGTGAGACTAATCGGTCATTCAAGATTTGTTGCGCGACGCATGTACGGCGCACAAAGAGAAAAAGCCGTGCTCTTGCGTGTAACAAGAAACAATCAAGTATCATGAAACAATCCACCCACACTGATATGACGGTGAAGAAGCAAGAAGGCGCCTAGAACACAACGCTCGAAACGATTGTCCATGTAGCAACGCTACAGCGCATCGTCGCGCTCGCAAAAGTCGACGATACCTCGAGTCGGGTAGATGCTCGACTCCCACACCATCACCGACGAAAGAGTGAAGTTCAGCGTGCTCGGATACAACCAGCTTCCGTCACTTCTGGGTTTGACATACCCACGTTTGCCTTTGCACTCGGCTTTCTCGTAAAATGCGACTCTCGCAACGTCCTGTAAATCCCACTTGAGTCTGATAGTTTTGAGGAAGTAGCATGACAACGTGTAGCACCGCTGCGCTGGTCCAATGTCTATAGTTTTCAGTCCATAGTTGTCGTCGAGTAACAGCTTACCAGCCATACATGTTGTTACCGTGAGATAGACAACAGTTACAATCAGCAGCACCAAATTCACACAATGCGAGATGCGATCGGAGGCCATCCGCACACGCTCTGATCAGCAAGTGGATGAGAGTCAGAAAGATCGGTAATGGCCTCGATGCTCTCGTTTAGGCTTTGGATACTCGCGCGCAGCGATCTCGTACACAACAGAAATTGGGTGCTCGTTTCAGGGAGAAGTGATCGGTCATCTAAGGTCCACAATGTGGGAGGCATGCCCAATGGGTTGGTTTGAGAAGCGTTCGTGAGAAGCGTGCTCATTGATGCTACGAGATCGAATCACTCGTCACGACGACGAATGTGAACACGATCGCTCGTGCTTTGTCATTGTTGGGGAATTGACCAGCATGAGCGATTGATCTGATGCTTGACGACCGAATTGTAAGGCAAATATTGCCTGGCTCAATTCATCATTCTCAGTAGCATGTTCAAAGGACCTACGCAGCGACTACTGCTCGTTTTTACTCCTCTGCGCAATCCATTAGCTTGGGTATTCTTCAGTACAGAATAATGCACTCAGAACTGCTTCTTTATCGAGCAGTCGATGGGATGCTGTAGTGCACGGACTGGGGTGCCACCAGCGCGCAACACACATAACAATAACGCAGGCACTGCACACTAAACTTTCAAACTTAGTTCCTTTCGCAAATGCAGATCCGGATTTCGTGTCAATAGCACTCAAGAGGCAAGAATAAAGTCTGAGTGCTCAACTTTCACCATGATAGCCCATGTAACGTGTTCATGACGTATCGCCGATCTTGCAGATGTTAATGATTCCTCGTGTCGGGTAGATACTGGACTCCCATACCATCATGGACGTAACAGTGAAGCTCAAGGTGCGAGGATCGAAGACCGTGCCGTCGTTTCCTGGATCTAGAGCATAATGCTTGCCTTCGCACCAGGCTTTCTCGTAGAACACAACAAAAGCAATGTTCTGAAGATCCCACGACAGTTCGATAGCTTCCAAAAGGTAGCAAGGCATCGTGTAGCAGCGCTCCGCGGGTCCCATCTTTATACGTGTTTGCGAATGGTTGCCACGGACATTCAGATGACCACCCGTGCATGGTGCGACAGCGAAGCAGGCAATGCCGACAAGCAGGATCCAATTCACACTCAATGCAGTGAGATAAAAGGTCATCTTCACACCTTCTGCTGCTGAATAAAGTCGGAGTTGGAGAGATCGATAATGAGCACTGCGTGATCGTGTTACCGTCGGATGCGCAACACTGAACTGGCGTACGAAGAATCAAGTTCTCATTTCAGCTAGAATTGATCGGGAATCCGAGGTCTCTTGCGCAACATACGCGACCGATCTGTTTTCTCATGCACGCTCTGAGGTACAATAGATGTTGGTCATGACGGTGGTGACGACGATCACTCGTCCTTATTCGGGAGCGATGAGAAATTGGGTATCAACATTCTACTTGGCGCTCCAGAAACCGAGTCGAACCAGTGAAGACGTGCCAGTGAAGATGTGTAAGTTCACTTTGTACCAAAGAGGGTTTCTTGGAGCGGGAAGCAGGGTTCGTCCGTCTCGATTCAGTTATCTAAATCGGCAATTCGTAGCAATTCAAAAGCGAAATCCTTAGAAACAGCTTGCTTCTTTATTGCGTGTTTAACTTGAACCATCTACAATCCCAAACTCTCCTGTAGCATTTTCGGCACTGCGCACGCTGTAGAAATCAAACAGTAGCTGGCGTGACACTATCACGAAAGCTCAGCAGCGCAGCTCCTGTGCAATTGACGACTTTGAAACGATCTCTCCCCAGCACCACCTTGATTGACGACACCCTTTTCGCGAGCTCTTCACCCATATCTTGGATTCTGTCGGTTCGGGCAATGTCGTGCCTCTGGTGAGCGCCATGACAACCAAGATCCGCAAACATGTAGAGGTACGCGTCGCGGATGCCTCCATTGCCGCCTGGCAATTTCCAAATGGCCGAGTTCGCGCGATTGTCGTAGCAGTCGAGGTTGTAGCACACGCCGTCTCGGTAGATTGGCATCTTGAAGTGAAACCCAGTGTAGTTCGTGTTCTCGAACAGTATAATAGAGCCGAGGTTCATATCGTCAACGGACACACCTGCCACTAGCTTGGCCGAAACAGTGGTTACAACGGAGACGAGCAGCAACAAAAGGTCGAGCATACCAAGTCGCAGCTCTTCTGCCGCGGCAGATCGAGGACAGTTACGTGTCTGTGAATGAATTGAGAATGAAAGGGAGGTGCATCAAGACAACCATCGATCGCCGTCAACGCAGCACATGCTTTTTATCGTATCATGTAACTATCTGATGCAAGGTGTGCAAGTGCTGGGTAAACAGACCGACACCAGCAACTATTGACGCCATCATCACCTTTCTCTGAATCTAAGTGCACATTCCTCCAATTCGATGCGGCTATCCTACTGTCGCGATCATTAATTCAATGATAGAATACATCACCAAGTAAACTCAGCAAGGCGGGTTAATCGAAGAACTGGACAAACTGAAGAATTGTGAGCATGCTACAGCGCGAATTGAACTTCTTTCATACCTCGGATGACAAATTCACTCGTAATCAACGGTTCAGCAGTACGTTAACTACTGAGTTAGTCTGTCAAAATCCAACAAACTGGCTGGTTTTGCGGCTCCATCGTGCTGGCAGGCATGCTCAATGCCAACTAGTAGTAGGAAGTGACGCGAGGACTCGATCTCCCTGCATTTGTCGACACGATGTCCTGCATTCATTACATTAAAGGTGCAAACGCTCAATGAAAGCTAAGT
>JAADYC010000588.1:0-16884 GCA_023338135.1 Phytopythium kandeliae | reverse complement strand
TGACCCTCTCGATTTCTTTCCCATTTTTATCGACGGTCTCAACACTGGAACCGAAGTCTGGAGCAGTCCTCCTACCCACATCGTCGCCGTCTACGTTGTCTCACAAACTGCTGGACGGGAGTTTACATATGGCTCTGGTTTACCGGCGCATGAGGCAGCAACCAAGACTGCAGGGTAAACATGACAGCAAAACGCTTCATCATGCAACGCTGTCACCACCCGTGCATCCAAGCTACCGCGAGGCTCCTCATTTGATGTTCCTATCGGCTCACGCACTCTCCCAGTAACGCTGGTGAGTCTGAACAGGCAGCTTGGGAGTGCACGCGTGATGAATTCAGCGCGATACAAATTCTAGTCAATTGACTTCGCTGCAAAGAAAGGATATACTTCTCGCGCTGTGCAAAAATTCGGGTGACGATATTTGAATTTGTGGAAGGATTTCCGCCTTCAAGTGTATTTGGAGCTTGCATTCTGCCTTGGCGGCGCTGTGAGTCGGTTGCTTGGTGTGATCGCCCGAGAGTGTCAAGGCTAGCTGTAAACAAGTGGATTTGCCTGGAACGAGAACACGAGTGCGCCGTGTTCAACATCGTAATTCTAATGCGTCGTGTATACACTGTCTGCTAAAGGAGACAAAGCAGGCGTGATTTGAGGAGTAGCGGGGATTACTATGACGCAAACTCTTTGATTATTATGACGTTTAGCTCAAGCAAGTCAAAATGGCTGCTCTGGTCCAAATGGTATTTCCCTAACGAAAGTGTTTCGTCCCGAATCCCTGTCCAACCCGATCGTAACAAATCCGCCGCAATATTTTCCGCGTTCCGAGCCGCTACACTTGGAGTTTGTATCCCTTTGGAGAGGGGCCAAACAAGATGGCAAAACCGTCGCCCAGCCCGGTCCCGTCGTTGTTCCACGATCAGACATGATCTCCCTCCGATCTCGCATACAGATCTCGAGGCGTCTAAGCCGTGTATGCACCTACTCCATATCGTCGACACCACATAACCTATATACACGGATACAAACCCGTCGGTGCCGATAACGGCGGGTTCTTGCGCCAGGTGCTCGCCGGCCGACGCTTCCTCGGCGTTCCTCGCCGTCGCCCCCCAGTCCCCAGTCCCCGTTGAAGCGCCGAGCCGAAGTTCGCGCCAAGTCCGCGCCGCCGCCATGTACGCGCCAGCGCTCTCGCGCCTCCCGCGCCGCCCCGCGGCCGCGGATGAGGACGCCGGCGACGCGCTGCTGTCTGCGAACGAGCTGGTCAAGACGCTGCAGCCGCCGCCGGCGTCGCGCGCTCGCCCGCCACCGCCCCGCGAGTACGCGCCACCGCCGTCGTCGCGCACGGACTGGCACCACACGGGTACGTCTATCAGTCCGTCCGCCCGCCCGCCCGCCCGCCCGTTCGTCCGTCTGTTCGCTCGTCGACCGGTCCGTCGGTTCTTTCTCTGGAGATTAACCGCAGCACTTAACGCACAGCAGCAGCACTTCCATACGCGAGCGAGGGGCTCGACGCGCCGGCGCGGCGCAGCCGACCGCTGGCGCGCGCGGACGAACTGGCGGCCGAGCACGCGCGCGCGCACGCGTACCACCTCATGCTGGAGCACCAGCGCCAGGCGCACCTGCACACGCAGCTGCAACTGCGCCACTACCAGCAGCAGCAGCAGGGGTTCGGCGGCGGCGGCGCGCTGCACGAGCCGTCTCCGCCACCGCCGTCGTTCCGCGCGCGCCAGACGCCGGATGTGTATGCCTTCGACGAGGAGGAGGAGGAGTCAGAGGTGCAGCTGCGGCGGCGCGCTATTGGCGGGGGACGGCCGCCGCCGCCGCGCGGGGGCGTCGAACACGCGCACCGCATCCATCGCGAGCTGCAGCCGCCGCCCGCATACCACTCTCGCCACTACTACGGGCCGGACGATGGACTCGACATGGTGCCACCCCCGAGCGGCGGTCGCCTGGCCAACGGCGCTCGCCGGCGCGTGCCCTCGCCGGCGAACCCGGATTTCGAGCCGCAGTTCGATCTGCTGCAGTTCGACCCGTCCGGTATCGACTTGTATGACGTGCCACTGTCCATGGGTACGGCGATCGACCCGCACGAGGAGTCGCTGAGCCGGATCCCGAGCCACGGTGGCTCCGCGCGCCGAGCGGGACGTGCGGCACCCCCGTCGTCCGCGGCGTACGCGGCTGCGCCAATGTCCATGGCCCAGTCGCGCGACTTGCAAGCGCGATACGGGCGTGACGCGGGCGTCGAGAACGGCGCGCGTCGAGCGGCTTATGCGCCGCCTGTTAGCGCGCTGCAAGCGGCCGCGAAGCGGGGGAGACTACCGGTGAGCGCCAAGCCTAAGGGACCGACGGTCAAGGCGGCGACGACTGTCGTATCGGCCGGAGCCAAAGCGAGCAGCGCCAAGACGGTCCGTGGATCGGCAGCAAAGGCTCAGGCGGCCAAACCGGCGGCATCGGCGGCAAAGGCTCGGTCCGATGCGGCAGCGGCCGGAGCAGCAGCAGCAGCAGCAGCAGCAGCAGCAACAGCAACAGCAACAGCAGCAGACGACGACGACGATGGAGAAACGCCACCGCCGCCACCAAAGCGCCGCTGCGGACGCAAGAGCATGAACTACTCGTCGGAGCAGAAGCGCGAGCGCAACCGCGCGGCGGTCAAGAAGTGTCGGCAGCGGCAGGCGCTGAAGCTCGAGTACCTGCAGCACAAGGGTGAGGTGCTGCGATCGGAGAACCAGGCGCTGTCGGACATGCTGGCCAAGAACATGGAGCTGGACGAGGCCAAGCGCCGATCGCTCACGCGTGGCATCCAGATGGACATTTTGCTCAAGATCAAGGAGATCTTCATGCAGAGCCTGCCCAAGGACTTTGTGCTGGACGCGGACTCGATCTGGGACCTCAACTCGGTGCTGGCCGTGTCGATGCCCTCGCGCTGCTACTACGGCATTGAGAGCATCAAGGACTTTTGGCGCACATCACTGCGCATGCGCAACAAGGGCAAGATCCGCTCCTTCTGGGCGTGGCTCTTCCGCCTGCCGCCCGGCGACCGCTTCTCGGAGTTCACGATCGAGCCCTTCTCTCCCACCTCGAGCCTGTACTTCATCTCGTGGACCACCAAGTCGGACCCACCGCTCGCCGGCTCGATGGTCATCATGTTCGGCCACGGCCACCGCGTCACGCTGCACGTCGAGTGCTTCGGCTGGCTCATTTGGCGCTACCTGCTCACGAACGAGCCCTTCCCGGAGCCGCCCATGGAGTGAGTGAGCGCGGTGGTAGGTAACGAGCGTCTCGGCGACGGGCAATATGACACGCCACTCACTTACGCGCTCTACTCTACACGACGCGCCAGCGCACGCAGTACGATGCAGTGTAATGGCCTGTGGGAGGCTCTCAACTGGCCGAGAGCCCATTCGCGGAGCTATTTCGGGCGATAGAGCCATTGGTTGACTCTGCCCTGCCATTGCAGGATGGAGCATGAGACGGCGGTGCCTAGCAACACGGACACTGCTGCACCACTGGCTGTTGTTGATGCAGCGGGTGCTGACGCAGCTCGCGAGGGCGAGGGCGAGGGCGAGGGGAACGCGTCTGTGACTCGAGACATTCGCGTCGATGACGCTCAAGTCACCGAGCCGCTGGCGACTGCCGTATGCGACGACAGGACGCTGGCGTCGCATGAACGCGAAAGGAACGAGGGTGAGAGCGCTCCGGTTGCTGCAAGCGGAGACAGCCCGCGTCCGGAGAGCGAGCGGGATAGACCGGCCGAGCAGACAACGCCAGGTGAAGATAGAGATCGCCCGGACGAGCCACCAGAGCGCTCGAGCTCCACACCCAGCGTCGCTGATCGCCTCGCAAGGACAGTCGCGTCATCGACAGTCGAGATGGATGCCGCGACAACCAGCGAGGAAACCGACGCAGTCCCTATCTTGACGCCTCCGGCTGCTCGAAGACAGTCATTTCTTGCCTCGTTGACGGAAGGCTTCGCCCCCGAGACGAAGCGGGCGTGGGCGGACGTCTTCGGCGTGCGGTACGAGTCCAACGAGTCAATACAACACGGTGCCGAGACGAAGGTGGCGACTGCCGCAGCTAGCCGGTCGTCTGCACACGTTCGCAATGCTCAGGCAGCTAACACCGGCGAAGCCAGCGAGCGAGGAGAGCGAGTCCGAGCCGTCCGACAGAGCTACCGTATCCGGCATCTGACGACGGCAGCAGTGCAGCAGGACCAAGAGCAGCAGATGAAACACTCGCCGCACATTAGAAGACGTACAACAAATCCTCGAGCTCAAGGCGCGTCTGCGTGGGTCCGGAGTGACTGCGACGGGTCGTCCTTGCTCGAGCAGTCCGGGCTGTCGCTCACCCAGATCCGCTTCTGTCAGGAACGCGCGCTTGATGACACGTGCCGGCTCTTCGGACAATTCTACGACAGTCTGCTGAGTGACGGCGGAGCGGAAGACCGTGCTGAGCCTCGGAGCAAGCAGGGCGTGCAGCACGGCGTGTTTCTGACGCAGTGGGAGCTGGAGCAGGCGCTCCGAGATGCCCAGGTCATTGGGAACGACAACGAAGAGGGGGAGCGTGGCGGGATGGACCCGGCATACGCAGAGATCCCAATCCGGACGCTGCTGCAGGCGAGCAGGTTCCTGCCGTTCGACCAGCTGCCGCGACTCCGCACACTCGTGCTCCAGATCAGCCGGCGACACCTGAACGAGCACCGACTCGCGCGCCTGAACCGCTTCTTGAGGACGCAGTTGCTCTGGAGCCCGCACTCTCCCAAGCTGCAGCAACTCATGTTGAGTCTCACGGCTGCGGCTCGAGATGGAGAGGAATGGGGATGCAGCAAGCATGGAACGGACAATGGCGCTTCCACCAAGGATGAGAGACGGAAGCTGTGCCTTCGGAAGGAACCGGCGTTGATTCGCGAGTTTGTCGAGTGCATCGCCGCGAATCCTCGGGTCCATGAGCCGACAGACGCCATGTACAGCGCATTTTTGTCATTACCGCCGGTACGAGAGCGTCCGTCCTCTCTCACGCGATAGCATTCGGAGGCTAACGCTTGGTTTTGTCGTCTACTGCGAAAGCTTGATCTGGCGTCCGAGTGGCAGCTCGGGAACGTCCTAACACTGCAGAGGTTGGTGTTCTTCCGGTTTCTGATCACTGCGATCGCTCAGGAGCGGAGGAAGTTGGAGCAAGGACATCAATCCCCAAGTGACCATCGGTCCAAGCGAGACACCTTGGCGTCTGCAGGCCGGCGCAGAACGCTGGTGGAAACCCTTCGCCGGCGTCAGGATTCGGAGTCAGCCAAGCCGCGGAAACGCAAGTCGAAGCTCAAGAGGAGGAGATCGAGCACATCAGTGGCGGATGGATATCGGAGTGAGAAGCCGCTTTCAACACTCGATGGGTTGCCTGCAGATCCATCGGCAGCCGGGGAGGACCAAGAGGAAGCAATGGACAACGAAGATTACGCGTTGCCATGCACAGCGCAACCGAGTGCAGACGGCGATCCATGCGCGCTTGGATTAGTGGAGAAGTGGAGCAGACAATTGGCTGCTGCTATTCAGAGACTGGAGCTGGCGGTACCGTCGCTCTCGAGCCAGGCGGCGCCAGCCCGCCCACCGGATGCTGCCGTCAAAGCCACATACATTGCCGCCTCTACGTTCCACCAGCAGATCCGCTCAATGGTGAGACGATCTAACCTCACTTCGCTCCGGTTTGTCGCCATTCCAACTAACTGCTCGAATGTCTGCAGATCCGTGACAACGTTGCCATGGACGCGAACACCACGCAACATCTACAGCAGCTCATCGCAGCGCTCGATACCACGATCCTCGGCCTCGAACGTCCGGAGACGTCGCCGAAGAGCACCCAGAAGAGCTCCAAGTCATTGTTCCCGCCGCCTTACCCGGAACCTGCTGGTGAGAATCAGCGCGAGGACGAGGATAGGGACGCCAGACGCATCTTCCCTCCTCCGTACGTGGCAACGACGGCTGCGTTCTGGACATTCGATCCGGAGATTGAGCCGCCAAAGCCTAGCATCGCAAAGTTGCACGCTGCTCGGCAGACTGCTCACGCTCCGTCGAGCATCGCGTCGCCTCCTTCGTCCGCCAGTCGAAGCGCAGTGTTCCAGTCGCCAGGTAATGACCCGATGCGTGCGTGTGGTTTATCAGTGGACAGAGGGCTTACACACTGACGGTGTTCACAGGCGTGGGTTCCTACGACGTCACTCGGAGCGACCGGCTTACTTTCCCGGGTCGCCCGAGTTTCTCCTTCGCGTCAACCAAGTCGAAGAAGGCGACAGCACCGTCTGAGGTCCAGTCGACACGGAAGCCTCGTGCTTGGAAGTCGTCGCTGGCGTACCCACCTCCGCTGCCTGGTCCGGAGGTAGACGAAAATGACGGCCAACGTGATGGACAATCGAATACCATGCAGCCTATCGTGCCAGAGCGAGACGAATCGGCAGAGCGAGCGGGAGCAGAAGCGCACAGCGGCTTGCCGCCATCTGCGGTGCTATCCGATCGCTCGCCCATTGCGAAGGACACAAGTGATGACTATGAGATTATCGGGGCGACGCGCGCGTTGGACGTCAGCTTGAATGAGGTGCTGAGGCTGCAGCAACGCATGTTTGTCGACGACTTCGCGCACACAGTGGCTTCCCGACAGCGCGAACTCTCTGGCGCGACCAAGGCGGTCTCGCCCAGGCTACATCGAGCTCCATTACACGGCAATACCAGCCGGCGAGGATCAGTGAACGTCGCCCGCCCCGACGCATCGGGCTTCGTGTCGCGGTTGCGTCAGCGCCGCGCATCAGCGTCTCTGGCCTCTCCGACGCGGGAGGACCCCGAGCCAGAAGTACCAAACGCTATCCGCGACAAGACGTCACTGTCATTCCTATCCAACGCCAGAGTCGGAGCAATCAAGGCGACTGCATTTCGTCCCGCGCGCTCCAGCGGTGTCTCGACTAGTGGCGACGCCACAAGCAGGAGAGGGTCACGAGGAAGGCGCGCTGGCACTTCGCCAGACCGCGGACGAACTATCGGTGCGAGCGTTGCGCTCCCAAGTCCTGATGGACGAGCCGAGCCGGCGGCGGAACACGTGGCGTGGGCCACGCGAGTCAGTGAGCTCTACGCCAAGCGTGTAGCTGCCGCCGTCGCCGAGCACTAGCCGGTCGCTCGCTCTTACACTTTGAACATGGACAGGAAAAGCTGCAGCTCCTTGGTCACATCCCTCTCCTTCTCTTTCTTCTTCTTCGCCTTCTCCCCACTCTCCTTGCGTCTTTGCGTCGCCGAACTGTCAGTATCATCGCGTCCGAAGCTGTTCGGTGTCGAGCGGGCGTACGGGGCGTTTGCCAGCCGCGCTGAGCGCCGCCGACGCGCGATCGGCGGCCGCTTCCCTGCCGTGAGCGGCTCGCCGTCGCTCTCGCTTGTCTGCTCGTCGTCGCTGTCAGCCATGAACGTCGCGAGCGCCGCCAGCTGCGCACTCTGCTGGAAATCGGACGGTAGTCCGTCCATGAAGAGCAGCGGCATCTCCTCCGCGTCCGCGTCCTGCTCGCCATCGCTGCGCGTCTCCATCCAGCTTGTTGTTCGCTCCAAATAGCAGTCATCCAATACAAACACGCAGCTGCTGGGAATGCATGTGAGAAGGCTGTAGTCTTGCTCAACGAAGACGGCATCTAGCAACCATTCCATCGCGTTGAAACCAACAAGCAAGCACTCCACGAAAGAATGGTAAAGTCGCAATCACTCTCATGCAGACATTCATTCATTCCCCATCTTCAACGTGGTCTTCCACTGCTCGAGACCGACGACGAGACGTAGCGGAACTGGCAAATGGTCTGATCGCGTCCACCGAGCGAGACCACGAACGCGTCGTTCATCGTGAACATACAGTTGGTCACATGCGACGCGTGGCCCACGTACACCTTCGCCACGGGATTTGAGCCAGAGGAAGCCGGCATGTTCGTCATACCAGGTCGCCGGCGAGGAATGCACGGGTGGAGGAACAGGCGAACGCAGCGATCATCACCTCCTGTAGCCAGCACCCGGTGGTCACGACTCCGGGAGACCGCGTTCACGTCGCTGCCGTCGCTTTCCGGTGGATAGATGCCTTGCACTGGCCAGCCAAACGGGCAGCTCCAGGTTTCCCATTGTGTGTCTCTCACGGCACTCGCGGACGTAATCTGCTTCTTGGCCGCCACGTCCCAGAAGAGCAGCTCGCCTGCGCCAACACTGACCGTCTGAAGTACGTCGCTGTCTCTCGAGAAGTCCATGTGGCTCACGGCCGAGGTATGACCGCGGAGCTCACCAACTTTGCGGTACGTTCGTGCATCGAACAGATGCACGCGCTGATCCTGACTGCCAACTGCCAGAACTGAGCCGTCGGGCGAGTATTTGAGCGCACGGATACCGTGGTGGCTGCTCTTCCACTCTGTCACGACAGCCTCACAGCTAGAGAAGAGCACCCGGATGACGCCGTCCGACGTACCAACAGCCAAGTGGGTGCCGTCACTGGAGAATGCTAGCGCGCGGAGCTCTTGACGACCCTGACGCTTCCGAGATGTGACGATCGCTTCCTCCCACCGATACAAAGCCAACATAGATCGAGTAGGAGAGTCCCAGAGCCTGACTGTGCCGTCGTCGCCTGCAGTGGCAAACTGGAGCTTGCTCGGATGTGTGTCCAACCCCCAGAGCTCTCCCGCAGCGTGTCCTCTCTGGTGTGTAACAAGGCGGAAAGTCTCCGCGATAGCGTGTTGAGGAGTGCCCTGCTCTCTCGAGCCCACCACTTCCTCCTTCACAAGCTCGCATATCTCGCTTCCAGCCGTGACGATCAGCAATCGGTTGTCCCGAACGGCGAGCGATTGGATCCTGGTGCTTGTTAATGGAGGCGAGCTAGCTGCCGCTGCTGCTGCTAACTGAACGAGATCAATGGATTGCAGTCGCTCAAGCTGGGCATTCCAGACACCAATTGTGCCGTCGTGGCCTCCAGAGAAGATCAGCTGACGCTTGCGGTCCACCGACAGCGCCGGGATAGCGCTCGTCGTGTGCGCAGCGAGCTTCACATCGACGCACTTGCGATCCTTCCAGAGGTATAAACTACCGTCGGACTGGCTGGAGACAATCATGTGGGGCTTAAATAGGTGGGCGACTTGCAAGATAGTCGTGCGGGCGTTGCACTTCTTGTGGCTGCTGAAGAGTGCACGCTTCATGCTCGCAGCAGCGACGTTCGCGTGCTTACCGCGCTGAAAGCTCGTCGCTGACGTGTGTTGGTAGAGTAACAAGTGCTTCTCGCCACATGTGACGACATCGCCGTCATCATTGACGCTTAGTCCCCAGACGCGCTGTTTCGACGTCTTCATGCTCGCTAGAAGCTGCACTCGCAACCCGCCTCCTTCCTGTGGCCCAGTGTTGCCCGCAGCACCTCTCACCCCGTTGCCAGTTGACGATCGGCTATTTACAATCGCGTAGATGGCGAGCATATGGTCGTCCTCCATCCCAATGGATGCAAACCGCTCGCCGTTTGGCGCGAACCTCAGCAGTAGAATCCCGCGCGAGTGTACCGTGGTCACATGAGCCAGATTGCTCCCGCTGTTGGCATCCCAGAGAATGAGGCGAGGTGAGCACTTGCTACTGACACCACACTCGCCGGTTACAACGAGATCACCGCGCGGATGCACTGCGAGCGCTGATATGGCGTTGGAGCTGTGGCCCTGATGAAGTAGCTGGGTCTGCGTCTTGGTATTGTACACGACGCCGATAGAGGCGGAGGCGTAGACTATCTCCCATGCATCGTCCGCATAGAACGCACAGTTGCTGGCAGCCACGCCGAGGCTGACGCCGTAGACAAACTCCAAGTGCAGCTCCTGCTCAGGGGGAGCGTCACTCGCGCTCTCTTTGCTTTCAAGATAGCTGGATGGCTCTCGAATTGCCCCAGTCCACGGACGAACAGCAAGGAACTCGTCGCCCTTGTCGCTTTCGGCAGCTGTGAACAAGCTCGTCAGATGTTCTGAAGCCTGGTACTCCTCAGCAGTGACAGTTGAAGCTAACGCCTCCGGTGACTTGATCGATGGCTCATTCGAGTCATCACGAGCAACTTGGAGGCGCTGAAGCTGCTGCAGCTCGTCTTCGTAGTCCGTTCGCCACACTAAAACCGACGCGTGACCGTCAAAGCTTCGACCAAGAGTCACGAGGAAAGCATTCCCATAGCTGAATTCCGCGCGTGAGACTGTCGTGTGAGCTGAAAAGAAGCCGCTATACTCTTTTGGTATGGTCTTGTCTAAGGCTCCTCTGGACAACGGGTACCACGAGAGCAACACATCCCCGGTCTCTGTGCCGATAACCATGGTCGGGAGCCTTGACCGCCACTCTGCACTCTGTTCTTCTCCATGAATCCTGCTCAATGCCGAGACGCTAGTTCCGCATAGCTCGTCAAGACCAGAGACCGGTCCGGACAGTGGCAGTGTCCACGTCACCCACTGATTGTCGGATAGACTGCATTCGATAGGATTAGTCGAGATGTTGCTCTCCCTTGATTGTGATGCAGCTCCATCGCTGGACTGCAGAGGCCAACGCAGAACTTGTCGTTGTCGGCAAGAGCTCGCGGACTGCAGCCACTTCCCGTCGATAGAGAAATCGAGTGCCACGACAGGAGATAAGTGGCCGACGAACGTGTGAATCAGTGAGTGAACGACTTTTTCGTCTCCACTGTGGCGTTCGGCGGACTCGTTCGGACTCGTGTAAATGTAGATGGCGAAGTCTGTACAGGCAGCAGCTAACAAACACCCGCTCGACTCCTCGCTCGTTGTCGGCGCGTACTTGAGAATTGACGCATAGTGATTGGATCGAGGCTCTCCGCAATTGAACACATCGACTTCTTGGTCAAAATTCGCGCTATCGAGAACGTGGACGCTTCCATTAGCGAAGGAGACGGAGAGTCGAGTTCCCACACTGCTCCAACAGATTGCTCGCGCCTCTTCAGCACTTGAAGGTTGGCAAGAGTGCACTAATTCGTTGACCGCAAAGTCCCACACACATACCGTTCCACTGGTAGAACATAAAGCGACCCACGAGTTCTTTGGATGCACAGCAGCGTCTTCAACATCGAGTATGCTGTCAATGCATACAGTCGCCTCCGTGGCCAGCGGCTTTTCGCTTCCATGTGTGTCTTCAAGTCGCCCGGTGCGTTCACTTGTCGAGCTTATGGAGAGATCAAGCTCCAGACGCAGAACCTTGCCGGATGCCAGCACTGCAAGAGCGTCGCTGCTGTCATCAATCAGCTTGAAACCAACGAGTCGATCGCGTGTTAGTCCTAGCTGAAGTCCGTCTTGCTTCATGACTGGTTTGCCATTTTGACGTCCTGGAACTTGCAGGTGTAACGAGGACATGGAGACTGTGCGTACTAGCTGAAGATACGCGCCAGGCATGACGTTGTGCTGGTTCGTAGCACACTGCCACAAGAAAATCCCACCGCTAAATGCCGCTCCAACCACTTGGCAGCGAGCGGAGACGTATAAAAGAGCGAAGATCCCCTTCGTGACAGTACTTGCGTCCTTGCTCACATCGCTGAATGTGGAAATAGAGGTTGGAGCTGGATATGTGTGAGCAGCAACCCCGTCTGCCCACACCACGAGCGATCCGTCCTCAGCACCCGCCAACACAAACCTGCCGGTAGAAATAGCGCACAGCATGGTCTGGACTAGCGCGTGGTGTCCGAAGACGCCGTTCTGGGAGCTGACGATTGCGGTGGCTGTGTCCAGCTTCCAAAAGGTGACGTGGTCGACTCCACCACTCACGAATGAGACAGAAGAGCTGCCGCCTCGTCCTTCTTGAGGCAGTGACACGAACTCTCCAAATAATACGGGCATGTGCGTCATCTGGGCACTCGCGATCAACGACGACTGCTGCTTCTTCCAAGCGTAAAGTGCCAACGAGTGTATGTTCCGATCATTCTTCCAAATGACCGCAACGAGATCTGTACTCCTGGCTGTGCTGGCGTTGACCGAGCGAGTATACGCGTCCGAATCAAGAAATGATAGCGAGATCAGCGTTGTTCCAAAGAGACTTGCGTTGCTTGAAATGGTAGCGACTTGGCGCAATGCAGAGAAACCATCGGTCGTAGAAAAGAAGGCTACTTTCCCGTCGTCTCTGCTCCCAACTGCAAATATCGGCAGCGATGGATGGTGAACGATAGACGAGATCGCGTGGCGAAGTCCCGACCTCGCGATGGTGTGTGAAGATTCACGTCCGCCCTGAAGACGCCGTGATACAATCAGCGTGCCGACGCTGTAGATGCACTGACTTGCAGACGCGGCGATCATATGGTTGATGCTTGTGCTCTCACAGTTCATCCCGAACGCGAGCGATAGCGACAGGTCCAAGTCGGGGGCCTCTGAGCACGCAGCTGGCGTCGAAGGTGTTACCACAAGAGTAGAGTGCACAGACGAGTCGGCTACAATTGCAGGGACAGACTGATGTAGTTGGTCGCTTTCAGAGTTGGCGAACGTCGGGAAATACACGTTGTCGAGTCCCAAGGACTGTAGCTTGGCGAACACTCGGCTGAAGGCAAATAAAGGACGCGGCTGTATATCCTTCACCTCATCTTCGACTCGCCACTGGCAAATTGCCGCGCTCCCTCGGCTGCTTGTGATCGCATATGAATCTCGCAGAGCGAAGGCAGCAGTGCAAATTGGCGATACGCTCGTTCCTGCGGCCTCCCATTGGTTGGGAGTGCTTTCTGCCACAAGATGCGCAGCTTGAACCGTCTTCGAGAGGAAGTCCGGCACTAATGGGAAGCTAGTTACGCCGATATCGCCCGATTTCGAGCACGCGAGTAGCGCCAGCTTCATACTTTGGCTTGCGACAAGCTGACACGATCCATCCAGCTTGGTATGGCAACTGTGCGTGTGCCATTTGGTCGTGCGAATAATAGGAGTGAAGCTTGACAGGCGTGTGCATGCTCGTTGCCGGAGATCCCAGTAAGCTGTCGTACCGTTGCTCATGGTCCCCCGCAGTAGCCTTCCATCATCGCTGAAATCAAGCGATGCGATCTGCTGTGTAGTCGTTGCCGAGCCATCTTCATAGTGCTGTGGTTTCAGCAACGCGTATCTTGCCAACCGAATTGTTCTGCGTTGTCCCTCACCGTCAGAGCCAGAGTCCTCGACGCGATACACGTAGACTAGGCCATTGGATCTTCCCACCGCGACTGTTTGGTCGTCAGGGGCGAACCGGAGGGCAGATGGAACCGCGGAAGTATTCTTCATGGTCGACACAGGCGTCAGTGTCATGTTGCGCACAGTGCAGAGCATCAGCGAGCCTTCATGTCCGCCGACCACGAGCAGATCGCATCCATTGCTAAACGCCAGGGCGATGGGCGAGAATGTCGTGAGGCGAAGTTGCGAAGTACAGACGCGGCGTCGGAGGCACCAAATCTTGACGCACTTGGCGGCTGTGCTGTACGAAGCGAAACAAGTGCCCAGATTGGCCGCAGTCGTGCCGGATAGAGAGCTTGTCGTGTGTCCAGAAGCGACCATGTGGCTCTGTCGTCCATACGCGCTTGGCGTATCTGCCGAGATTTCATCCATAAACTCGATGATGTTACCAAGTCGAGTGCCGACGAGGAAGCGGTGGCGGCGAGGATCGTATGCGAGGCTGCTGACCCGAAAGTCCTCGGTTTGCAGCACGCATGCCGATTCTCGGTCTGCTGGAGACTGTATCCCGGCGGCACCGGTGCCGAGGAAAGTATGAAGGTCAATAAGGCTGCCAATCGGCTTGAGCGTCGAGTCCCATTGCTTGATTTGCCCGTCTTTGCCTGACGAGAATAGTACCATGGAGCGATATGACAGCGTGATCGTCGTGACGCTCTGTCGCAGATCATGGGCTTGGACGACTTGGGTCAGCTTTCGCCGTTGGAATCGCAGAAGCTCGCCACGCGCGGTACCAATCACCACATCCTGGACACCGTAGTACGCAACGCTGAGGCAGTTCGGGATGGAGTGCAGCAACGGAGACGCACGGCGCTCCTGCCCACCCGCCGGTAGCAGTTGCGGCAGCTTCTGCTTGAAGAACCGGCCGTCGACTTGGTGGAAGACGACAAAGTGCGTTCCGCACACAACGATTTCGTCACCGTCCTCGCTCAGAGCCATTGCAAGCGGCCGCCGCCTGCTTTTCGCGAGCGCACTCGCTCCAGCTCCACTCGCTCGTCCCGACGCGACAACCGTTTCTTGTTCCCAATCCCAGAGCGCCATGGACGCGTTGACGTCGCTCCCGACGGAGGCCAGCAGCGTATCCGTATGCCGGTGTGCTTTCTTGTTGAGATGGCTGCTGGGTAGAGAGGTGGATGCACCGGATCCGATCGGTTGTGCGTGCGCGTTATGGATTGTGGATGTTGCCGCCGACTTTGGCGCCGGAAATGCCACCAGTGAGACCCCTTGTTCATGGAAGTTGCGCAGGATGGCAAGGCATTGCAGCGTACTGCCGTTCCAGATGTGGATTTCCCCGCTAGAGTCGCTGTTAGTAGATGAAAATGTAGGATCATTCCCGTCAGCAGTCGCGACGAGTTCTCCGCTTTCGTTCACATCCATGCACTGGATGAAGCGTTTGTGACGCCGGTAGTATCGTTGCTCATGGTGAGTAGACGAGTAGATGACGGCGTAATTGGATACGGTGTACACGACCTCCCCAGAACTAAGGAAGCGGCAGTTGTTCCGACTTCGAGGACCGTTTGTGCCGTACACCCAGTCGAGTTCGAGGTTCACAGGTGGAAGTGTGGCACTGGCTTGATCTCCAACGTCCACGAGCGTGGAGGCTGATTCTGCTGTAGTGATCACCATTGAGTGAACACCTGGCAGAGTCTGGGTCGTCTCCGAAGATCTTGCTGGTAGCGATAACATCTCCGCGTTCTCCTCGTCAAGATCAGAGTCTTCGTCGCTGCCGTCAGGGAGCGTTAGCTCCTCCTCGAAACCCGTCGCTTTTTCCGCCACGAGTCGGAACTGTTCGATTTGCAGCATGAAGGATCGGTTGCTTCTAGCCCACGCGACGAACTCTTCATACCCCAGCGTGTCACTCCCATCTTTATCGTAACGTTGGAAGGCGCTCTCTGCAAGATCGAGACACGACATCATGACAACGAGAGGAGACGAAGCGCCATCATTGACTATGCTGTTGGATGAGAACGAGTTCTGGTCGGTCAGCAGACTCATTCCAATCCACACTGACTTCATCAGCAGTGCCTGCAGGCAGAGAAGGCCATGAGTGAATCTGATCCAACGACTACGTCGGCGCCAATGTCAGGAAAGCCAACGAACTTACCAGCTCGGTCGTCGATAGTGATCCATTGCCATTGAAGTCAAAGAGTTCGAACGCGACTAGAGTGCACGCAACAAGCAGCACCAGCTCGTTAGTTCATCGGGTATATGCCCACCTCGTAGCAGCGTACGTACACTGCGCCTTCTCTTCAAACGTCGCGCGGCACACACACAGGAGCGCGGCAAGTAGTTCGAGGCCGTCGATCCGGCCGTCACGGTTGGTGTCGAGCGCAGCGAAGACCTCCTTGGCATCCACTGCCTCTGGCGCCTTGAGCAATAGCAAGTCGTCAAACTGACTGACCGTCACGGCTAGACCAAATGTCTTGCGGAAGCGGCCGTGGAGCTGCTCAACATCAAGCAGCGTCCCTGCAGAGACGGATCAATTAGACAGGCACTCGGACGGACGGACCGGGTCCATGGGAGATAGCGGAGGTGGTGGGACGTACAGCGCGCAAACTCTTTAGCCTCACGCCGGAGCTCGATCTCGGCGTCAATCCAGCGCAACGCCGGCGCATTCACGGCTCCCATGACGTCTCTACTGGCTGGAGAGAGATCACGATCGGCGGTGAAAGAGATCGATTTGTTTGCTGGAGAAGCCGCGCATGATCTTGAAACGTCGCGACGATTGAAGATCCAACCGGGATCTTGGATTTGAGATTTCGTGTGAATTCGCTTGCTCCGTGTCTGTGGACTGCGAGCTGCTACTCTGTGTGTGTTGGATCCACGACCGAGCTGAAGTCGGCGGCTGTGGGTAGAACCGAACACATCGGAAGCATTTGTGAGCAAGAAAAGCTCTCCGCCAGGACGCTTGCCGAGCGTCTTGGCACCGACTCGAAACCCGAGGTGGCCGGCAATTTCATTGTCACGTTCCAACCGCAAGCGCGTGTTCTCATGCGCTCTGCCGACAAAACTCGGGCGGGGATCCGAAGCCGGCCACCCCTCACTCGGCGAGCAGCATGAGGTTGATGGCGGGGTTGATACCACGATCCCAATGGCTGCAGTGACAGGCTGTGTTGTTGCAACGCACCACACGATAGCAGCGCTGGAGCTCCATCGTGTCCTCATGCACGCGGGAAACTGCCTTGCTCTTCTGCCTTTGCGCCGACGCCGGCGGTTCTCCTTGCCGCGGAGATTCATGTCCACGAGATAGCGCACCTTCGACAACGGCTGGCCACAGGTCGAGCAGAGCTTGCTCGTCTTGAACTCCTTCAATAGAACCACCGTCGCGCGGCAGGCGAGCGCCTCGCGCAGCCCTTTCACGAGACTTGGAGTATGTCGTCGAATCCCACTGCGTCGACTCCAGTTCCCGTAAGCGACCAGTGTCTGCGCGTCGGGAGCCGGTCCAATGCGCGCCGCGATCGTGTTCACCGCCACTTGCACGCACCGCTTCTGGAAGATCTTCCTCTTCGCAAAGCAGTGGTTCCAGCAAAACGGCAGCTACGGCTGCTGTTGCGTTAGTATGTAGCGCAGTTGCTCGAGGTACAACGCATAGGACGAGGTCTTGAGCGACGGCATCCCGGCAATTCGATCACTGTACTCCTGTGGGAATCGTGTGAAGAGACTTCTCCCACGCGTTCCCTCGTCAAAACCCCGCCAAGTGCTGGTATTCCTTC